>VZRR01008583.1:0-77537 GCA_013398015.1 Oreocharis arfaki
TTCTATGATTCCATGGTTCTCTGTCTAAACTGCTCAGTAGCAAAATTGTACAGGGCCAAAAGCTGCTCTGCTTCCCCTCTCCCTCCCCAGCCCCCACTTGGTGGCTGTAATTTCATAATCTTTTAGATTCAGTAGACTTTTCAACTGTGCTATTCGCTCCTTCCTAATACAATAGGTTGTGTAATACTAGCAGTGCATCAGACATCTCAGGCAAGGAGCTCGAGTTACTATGGAAACACAGAACACCTTTATTTAAAATTCAGGGAAAATTGCCAGCAGACTGTAATGAGCATACATCAGGTTTCAGCCTTAGCCAAACAATTTGTCTATTTAATGACTGTATCTGCAATGAAAGTGTTTTGAAGCGTGAAGGTGGCTCTGTGTCTTCCCCACCACCCACAGCCATAGTCTACGATGGGCAGATTGACGGCTGAGTTGAAAAACATGCTGAATCTTTAGAAAAACACGGATCACATTTTGAGCTGAAGTAAACAATATGCAGTTTCAGAGGCATCACTGCCTTTGGAAGGATTTGGTGTCAGAAAAGAGCCTGATAAACTAATTTCTTAACCCATTCACAGAGTTCTGATACACAGGTAATAAATGCACTTTTATTTAGATGGCTGGAACAGCCTTTGGGACCTTCGAGCCCAGTCTTGGAGTTTCCTCAAAGCCAGGAACACCAAAATAAAGAAACAGGAATTCATGAGCCACAGACTCTTGATGCTGCAGGAGGTAAAGGTTACTTCTTCCAGATGAGTTCATTCTTCCCCTAGAAAGCAATAACGAGCAATTAAGTAAGCAAAGCTCCTGGATGAATTATTAAGGAAAGAGCCCTGGGAGTTTCTGTCTTAACATTCAGATTTTTTTCAGTTCTGTTTCAATTTTTTTTAAATGCATTTGTCAGCACACCAGTATCAAAAGCAATAGTGTTAAACTACAGTTTTAAAAAAAGAAGAAATGCAGCTAAAAACTGTATACAAAAGTTGATTTTAAGGAAATCATTAAATGGTTGCCATGAGCATAATTGCTTTTCATCTTGCTGATCTTCCGGAAGGGCTGAAGATGCATTTCATCTTCAAGAGAGCTCTCACTGGATTATCAGCAGTCTGAGCTTTAGTGGCAGGAGGATGCTCCCTGCACTGCTAACTCTGTCCTTACTGGACCAATCCTCTTCAACTTAATGGAGCTGAGCTCTCTCATCTAGTGTGCTTTTTAAAAATAACGTGCACCATGCTTTAATAACAAGATCTGTTTAAGAGTTGCAATTATACCCTGGCCTCTCTAAGCTAAACCTTGCGCTTTGCTGTCTGTCAGTGTGCTGTGCTGAATTAGGGGTTTTACAGTTTTGTAGTTGCTCTCGTGTTTATCTCCATTATCAATACTCACACACCAAGTGTCCCAGAGAGCTCCTGGCAGTGCCTTTGATCACTCGAAGGCTCTGCCTCTGAGGCTCTAGGGAGGGGGGGAGCCCTCGTCCCCCCTGGCCGTGGAGGGGTGAGCCATGGGGCGCATCCCCCTGGGCTGTTGGGGCGCAGCCTGAGCCAGGCTTTTGGGAACAAGAGTCAAGTCTGTGCAACGAAGACACAGAACAAGCTGTGCATCTCTAGGCATGGGGCAGGGCAGCTGCTCCAGGGGCACATCTTTCCTGCTCAGTCATCTTACAAAAATAGCTTATAAAGAGCTTTATATTTCCAGGCACTGTACGTGCAGAGTGAGTTCCTGTGCTTCCTTTCCTGTTGCAGGAGCCGTCCCAAAGCCACACGGTCTCTGTAGCCAACAGTGCACTGAGATGTGCCTCTGCTCCTCCTTGCTGTGCTGATTCACATGTGAACATGAGTATTTTAAAAGCTTTTCTCTGCAAAGTACCTTTATGCTCTGTGGTAATTACACAGGACTGCTGTGCTGTGTCCAACAATTGGTGTAGGGCTGCTTCACACGCTGCAGCTGAACGGGCCTTCACTGTCACGGGGTGGATGTTCCTCAGGGCAGGTAGGGATAGATGCTATTTAGCATGACTTAAAGCATCCACATTATGATTATTTTTTACTAATGCAAATGGACATCTTTTTATGTCAGTTCAGCCTATTCACATTCAGAACTTGCCTGGCTTCCCTTTGTTTTCCCAGCTGAGAAAATCTTTTCATTATCGACAATGATATAAAAGAAAAATCTGAGGGGATTATGTGAATAAGTGATTGAATCAGCACTTCTGCACTTATTGCCAACATGAAAGTGGTGTGACATTTGCACAGAAGAAAAACAAAGTAAATGCAGATTCTTTTTTTGTCTATTCCCTACGTTCAGTTAAAAAATTAAAGCGATGGCAGCACTTGTCACAGCAGCCTTTACTTAGCCAAGAAACATGGGAAGAGATTAATTACGTCGGTTGCTCTAGGCAAATGAGGAATTCACCTTTCAGCAGATTGGTCATCAGCATCCCTCTGAATATGTTCTGTCCCTGGTATTTCATCCCTTCAAATAAACAGCACAGTTTTGTATCATGAGTTTCTGTTTTGGGCCAAAACCCCAGTGACTTGGCTCCAGTCTAGCTGCTATTCTGGCCTCGTTGTCTATCATCTCTGGAGAATACAAAGAGAAATCGAAGCCAGTGGGGTGGATGGGGTACAAGGTTTACAATAAAAGCAAGCTCTCCAAATCTAGTTCATCTCAGAGCCCCATTACATTACAGTAATGCAATGTAATGGCTCGTGGCTTCCTTCCATAAGCGAGGCATTATTTTGCAATCTGCTGTCAGGAGTTACGTAAAGGCTTTCACAGCAGAAATGCATGCATATGGAAAGGGCAAGCTGGGCAAGCTGTTCACCTCTGTATTTCTATATTTGTATTGATATTTATGATACAAAGCAAATGGAGGGAAGTGCTGAAAGAGCTGTGCATTTATTTTATCTTTCTGTCTCAGTGAATCCACTCCTGACTTTTCTGCAGGCTGTGAGAGTTCAAGGTCCCTCTCTGCTAGTGCAAGGTCAGTCAAGGCTCTCACACACTGCAGCAGCTGAGTCTCCGCATCACACACATGGGGAGCACGCCGTGTTCTGTGTATGGTTTCAATTAGTGACATGTGTCATGCTCTTATCAGTGCAATTCCAGCTGCATGTCCCTTCCTTCAGCAAAGGACACGTGCTGCAAATACAAGGAACAGCAGCTTGTAGGTGAAACAGGGACTTCAGCTCTTCAGCCACGATCTGTAAGTCCACAGCTCTGGCTTCATCCCTTGCAGCACAAAGAACAGCTTCTGCATTTGTTTGTTTAATCCAAAACTTATAAATAGCCTCTGCCAGCCCTGACCCAGCAAAACCTCAGATGCCCTGCATGTGTTGCTCATGGGAGAGACAAGGTCAGTGCTGCTCCACACACTTTGTCTGCTGCTCCTTGTTCCACCCCAGAGAGCTTTTGCTAGAGGCATGGAGGCAAACATGCCCAAAAAGAAACCACAGTTTCTTCCTCATACAGAGTAATCCACTACGATTACTCTAATAAATTCATGCTTCCTGTTTTACCTTCAAAGGGATCAGCACAAGAAGTAAAGTGACTGTGAATCCAGAATGTGCTCTACCCAGTGCCAGCCATTTCATCCCAATCTTGGCTGCAGCCTGCATGGAAACACCATAGCCAAGGGGAGATAGGTTAAAGGCAAGGTAAGATTATGTTTATGATACAACTCCAGGCATTTTTGTGGCAAAGTTTATCATTACTTTCCTCAAACTTGTTGCTAAGCAGAGGGGCTTTCAGTAACCTCAGCAAGAAAACTGGGAACCCTTGCATGCATTGGCTCCATTTTCTTCCCTTGCCTGCTATTTTGGTCACTTTTCCAAAGCACACATCAAGCAAGCCCTGGATGGCTGCGGGCCCCTCATTCACACTTCAGTGTGGATAGGAAATGAGGAGTGTTCACTCAGCACCTTGCTGGCCTGGGTCAGCGGCAGCAATGCAGTTACTCTGCAGATGCCTGCTTTAATTAGGAGATCTTTACTTTGCCAGCAGACCTGGGCAAGGCAAAAATGAATTGCATTTTGCTCTGTTAGCCTTTTTTCTGTTAGCATTTTCAACCTCTGTCGGATCTCGTTTTACCTTTTGCATTTAATTCTGCTTCCACTGGTCTCTGTGGTACAGCATTAACAATATATATTTTTTTAGATACATATCCCTAGTAATTGAAAGAGCTGGAATGTCTGTATTGTTCTTTATCCAGGAAACCATTCACTAGCATTGCTTGTCCCTAGCAACCACAGTATCACACAAAGTATTTCTTATAAAGAAAATTCCAACAATTCCATATACACGGACCTGCACAGAGAAGGTAAGCTGCATTCAAGGGCAGCGTCGTGCAACGTGAGTCAGATTCTTCACATGACCACCAATATTGACACTATGGCAATATTTTGTATTCTGAGCTTGCCCAGCATGGTGATGTACTCACTGACCAGGACCAACCCTTTGTCTGCTGCCATTAACCATTATGGATGCCAGACTCACACGCAGTTAAAATGTGTGCAAACGCGACATAAAGTCTTCCGCTCAGATCAGGAGTGACACCACTTTCACACGAAGGGAGATTCTGGCCTTTGCCCTTCATTCAGGTTCAACCTCTGCTAGAGACAACCTGAGAGCTGGCTCTCCCAGTGCTGCAAACAGCATCGATTTTGTGCCACCGCGCTGCCGGCGTTTGTGTGGAGGATGCGGGGCGGCGAATGCCCTACTTGCTCTGTTCCCATGACAACACCCTGCAGAGCAGCTCCTTTCAGCTTCTCCCTGACTGCCTCATTGCACCTGACTGCGTGCCCAGGCTCCGACTTTCAACCCAGACAACGCCTATTCCTTTAATTACCAAAAAGCCTTTTCCTAGGAAGGAAGATCTGTTTGAAATAGCAGTGTTTTGATTGTCAGAGCAGAGGTATTAAGCTCTCTCCACCACCCAGACGCGGGGAGAATGGCTGGGTTTGCCGTTCAAGCTGCACACTGCTCCTTGGTAATGTAATCTGGAATGACTTTTGGATTGGCTCCAGGGACTATATTCTTTTCTTCATTGGTGCTGCTTCTCCTTGCATGCTGAAGTGAATTAATATCTAACAGTGCTTCAAGTAACTCCTGATTTCATGTAGTGGATGGCAAGTAGCTGCTTGGACTAATATTCTGGAGAAAACAATCTTCTTTTCCTGGGGGTGAGCCTTGTCCTACCAGTTCTCCAAAAGCTGTGTGCCTCCTGGCATTCCATGAGCAAAGCCTTGAGACTGATCAAGCCAGCAGTTCTGTTCAGGCAAAATGAGCAGGAGCAGATGAGAAATATGGAGCATAAAGATGAGTTCAGGGCATTGAAGCTGGGTGGCAGCGGAGGAAAGCAGGATAAGTTCTGTTGCCTGCCAGTCCAGTGTAATGCTGTAGTGAGGTAGAGGATGATAGTCTTTTTTTCTTTTTTTTTTTAAACTTTTTTCCTGTACAGATTCTAAGCTTTTCAGATGTAGACTGAGACCTCAGTCTGTGGATTTGGCTGCACCACTCCCAGTTGCTCAGTATTTGCCTCAAAGGGTGCATGTTGTTATCTGGCTGGGAGGAAATCAAAATTAGGCTTGATAACCAAAAAATGGCTGAGATCCTCACTAGGACTCACCAAAGGACCCACAAAAGGACTCCTCCAGGACTACCCAACTGAGAGGAGCTTGCAGCTGGGTGCTGGTATGGTTATCCTCTTTCTGGTACCATGTGACTGGGACGTTCTCTGTCCTGCCATGGCCATGGCCTTACCCAGGGCAGGTTTTGTGAGGTGTGAGTAACAGGGGCTCCCTGCACTGCACCTGAGGATGGTAACAGGCCCATAGGTGACAGCACATAACCCATCCTGGGCACTAGCCTCGCCAGCAGAAACTGAACTCGCTGTGCCCTGGCTGAAGAGTTTTGCAGCACAGCAAAGACTCAGAATAAAATCCACTGCAAAAGCCAGTTGCCCTGGTAGACAGAAAGCATTCTATGGGTTATTGAGCTCAGGATGTCCACTGGAAGGCTGTTCATCCTGCTGCTGGGTGACCACAACATACATATTTTGATTTGTTCCATTGCCAGTGTCGTCCAGCCCAAGCATTTCTATGACCCCAGCATCAGCCTGCGCAGTACTTTCCACTTAACTCAATTACTGGCTCATTTGCTATTCCATTTTATTTGATCTGAGCCTTAAGGACCAAATCACGCGTACTGCAAATTGCACAATGTCCATCCTTAACTTGGATGGCTTCAAGCAGGTGCTGAGGAACAATTAGATCGCTGTCTGTAGAAGCTGCTATTTAACTAAGAAAGAAAAGACAACTCTAAATAAGACAGATGCAGAGAGAGCTCAAAGCTTGCTCACACTGATAATGAAAATTAATCAAACATCATTAGCAGTCTCCAGAGAGTTCAGTACATCATGTGCTTCTGAGATGTGCTTCTGGTTGTTCTCTGCCTGACAAGAGCACCCACTTCTCTCAGCTCAAGGGCAGAAAAGAGATTTGCTGCATCAATTAAAAGATTAAAATTTGGGGCCCTTTTCAGAGAGAGTTGTGTGGCTTTCTTTGGCCACATTTGGGCCAGCCCGTGGCTTAGTGGTGGTGAGCAGCCAGGATCTCTGGGGAGGTCAACAAATGCATGCAGGTGATTCTGCTAAATACACAGCCTTGCTTTTCTTCCCATAGAGTAGGACTTACCTGGAGACAGTCCATTCTGAGCAGTGCTCCCTGGGAGGCTGCTTCTATACCTCAATGCAGCTGTGATGAGTAAGCAGCATATTCCATGCAAAGGAGTTGTCAGGAGGGTTGGTTACTGATACCAGTCTCCTAAGGATTGTTTTAGCACACAGTTAATTCTACTAAAATCTCATGTCCTTCCTTTTGCCATCCTCTCTTCTTCACCATCCAAGTTGCCCTAATTTTAACTCATCAGCCTCAAAAGCTGGACACTGAGTCCATTCCATTTGTATTGTGTTTAACATACTGGACCCCTGGCTAGAGCTTCTGAGCTTTACAACAACTGAGTGTTTTGGTTGGGATTTGTGTTTGTGTCCTTCGGATCTGGTTGTTTACCCACCACCACCACTTATGTTTACGGTTTGGTATTGTGGGAATTGTGGGGGAAGTGAATAACTGACCTTGCTCTTCAGAGATGTGTCGATTCAGGCTTACAAATCAAGAGAGGAGAATCTAAAAGAGTGAAAGAAACTCAAGGTTTGTGTTTGCACCTGAGCACATAGTGTTGCAGACCTACAGCCCTCCCACAAACCAGACTTAAGGTGGGTGCATGTTATCCCTTCATCCTGTCAGGCAGAGTGCTGAGAGCTTCTCTCCTGAAGCTGTGCCTTTGGGCACTGACCCACTGACCTCCCTGCAGAGCTTCTCTCCTGAAGCTGTGCCTTTGGGCACTGACCCACTGACCTCCCTGCAGAGCTTCTCTCCTGAAGCTGTGCCTTTGTGCACTGACCCACTGACCTCCTTGCAGAGCTTCTCTCCTGAAGCTGTGCCTTTGGGCATCGACCCACTGACCTCCCTGCAGCTGTGGCAGTTCACAGTGCCAAGGATGGGGCTGTGCCTTTGCTGTGCCTGCCCTCTGCTGCATCAGTCACCTGTGACCCTCAAGAACAAACAAGACATATTTTTCTCCTAAAGCAATAAGACATGCGTCTGGATCACCTTAACTTGATTTGGGATGGCAGAGAGCGGAAGTGCAGGGAGAGCAACTGATGTGGGCTCATTGTCATCAGCATCTTCTAATACAATTTTTGAATGAGTGCATCCTATTAACTCCCTGTGTACAGACTGCAGTGATTCATTGTGCTAGAGCTTTCTCCAAGTAGCTTTTTTCCAGCTGCCACCGTGCTCAGATGCTCTCTGGATAGGTACAAGAGAACCTGGTAGGCACTTCCTAGCTGTTAGAACATTGACCAGGACCGTGAGAGAGATGTCCCCACCGAGACACGTCTCAGCCCTCACAGCTAAACCTGAGATCCTCACCCTACTCCCTACTTCATTGGAAGTCACTGAACAGGACATTGGAAGGTGGCTTGGGACCGTAATACCACAGCATAGGAAGCAGCAGGAGGAAGGAGATGCCAGGCAGAAGTTTTCTTGCAACAAAATGTGGTCTCAGAGCAAATTTAGCCAGGAGAATGCTAAGCTGTAAATGCCAAGTTAATTAGTCCTCATGCGTACTTTGTTTTTAAAAATACACTGTCATCTCCTGAAGGAACAAGAGCCCATTTCCCCTTCTGTTAGCCTTTAAAGTCAATCTGAAAAATGCCATTGAAGTCTAAACCAAGAAGCATCACGATGCTTTCAGTAGAGAAGCTCTCTGTGAGTTGGAGCTTAATATCCACAGATTTCCTCTCTAAGCCTGCCAAACCAGAAGGCTGAACAGCCTTCCCAGGGCACCTCTCACAGCAGACCCACTTCACTGGATTCTCATATGACTGCACTACTGAGGCCCAGTTTCTTTGTCACACCAGCTCCAAGGTACATTTTGCCCTTTTTTGGGTTTTCTCCTTCCCCGCCAGCAACCAAAAAGGTTAGTGGCAAAGTCCTGATCATTTTTCATGTGTTCTGATCTCTACTGGCCTGGATAAAACCAGGTCACTGGGCTGCAATGCGCTCATCCTGGGCTTTGTCTTCCTCCCAGGGATTTTGAAAGGGGTTTTTGATTGGTGATCTAGGAAAGACTAACGATTAATTCTCAATTACGTTTTTATTTTCAAATTAATAGCCAGTGCCGTCTGGTGTTGCACAGTTTCTCTTTGCCCCTGCTCTGCATGACTCAGTATGTTTTGCATCTGTCAAGTGCATGATCACTCGCCTGATCGCTCCGTGTCACTTGTTTGTGGAGGAACAGAGGACTGAGATTTACAGCAACACTTCTGAATATATTTGTTTTCTCATCGAGGTCACAGATCTCAATATTGCTCCTTCCCTTAGGCAGTATTTTTTAATGCTGCTTTTGCCAGCATTGCCATTGAGATGCTTCCCAGCTGGCAGCATGTGGAAAATGCAGTGGCCAGCTGTGCAGCCCTGGACTGCAGGTAACAGCGGTACTTGGCCTTCTCCTTACAGCAGAGAGAGGTTTTAGGTGGTTGGGTCGAGGTGTCTCTCCCCAGTCTTCCTGTCAGTCCCCTCTTAGTGTTTCATCCCTTGGTAGGAGCATCTGCTGCCTTTCTTCTGGCACCAAGCCGGGGCACCAGCTTTCTGCAGCCCCCATGTCACCCGTGGGGCTGCTGCCAGCAGGAGCACAGGGACACTGCAGCCCACTGCCCCCAGCAGGGTCCCTGCTCTCCAGCCCAGAGCCAAGCACAAGCCAAGCCGAGCACAACCAGCTGGATACCACAGCGCAGGGTCTGTGCGGGCGGTGCCACTCCACGGGCAATGAAACCCCAGAGGCACCTCAAAGTGTCGGGCAGTGGTTTCCTCACCTGCAGTAGCTCCGCTGAAGGGAGGAGGTCGTTTCTCCTGGTCTTTGACCAAGAGAGGTGGGAGGAGGTGAGCAATAAATCAGTGCTGGCCCTGCCACTGTCCGGGGGGAACAGGTGGAGACACAAGGGGCAGAAATAATATTAAGAGTTCCCCACATTCTGCAGATCCCCCGCCTGTTTCTGGATACTGGGTGGGTTTAGGTTTAGTGAGCACATAACTTTGCACCACTTCGCCTTGTGCGAGCCGGGGCGCTTTTCTGGAGAATCCAACTGCGTCTCCCTGCGGGGGCAGCCACGAGCCCCAGGCATCGATCCCACCGCATTTTAAAAGCAGAGAGCAAGTCCCTGCAGCTTCAACCCCCCCGGCTAGTTCTCCTGCTGCCGTGGCTTCCTGTTATTCCTGAACTCCCGATATTTTTAGGTAGTCGGCTGTCTTCACACCCACTTTAGGAGCAATGAAATCTCATCCTGGGGAAGTGGTGGCAGCACCACTCTAGTAACAAAATCATTAAATCAATTGCCTTTGCAGCAAAGCCATCTCTGGTGAAATGTCACTGATACCTGCAGTGTCATCTCCAGAGCCTGCAGCCTTTCGTCAGCCATGTGGTTGTTAGCAGAGAAGGAGGAGGAGGAGGAGACCAATTGGGCTACTGCCAGCAATGCAGAGCCCATGGAAAAGAGGGAAAAGAAGAGGGAAAAGAGGAATCTCATCTTAGGAAAAGGAGCAGAATTTCAGTTGATGGAAACCTGATGCTTCACCTCCAGCTATCAAGCAGCAGGTGATAAAACAATACAGACCTCAGCTGATGTTTGTTCCGTAAAATAAACCCAGCAATACACAGCCCCAAGACATGTGTTTATATAGAAATAAGTCATCAAGTTATTTGCTTCTGAGACATAAGAATTAGATTTGTTTTCACAATATGTTGAGCATCACTTCACCATCAGTAATAGAAAAGCTCATAAAAAGGACCTCCCTGGAGAGCTGTTAGATAACAGATTACCCTGGAGATAACTGCGAAGAGACACCCCAGCAGGTCTCATCTAATCAGCTGCTCCGCTGGTAGAGGTGATGAAAAAATGTTGGTGGATCTCAGCAGGACTCGAAACGCATGTGAATGATTGCTGTGGAGCTACTCCTGGCTGTGGCCTCTGACTTCCCACTTGGATCAGCAGTAAGTGCTGCTGCAGAGTGGCCAGCCTAGAAGGAGTTAATCAGCAAATGTGGTGGAAGGTGGTGAGGTTGTGGGGGGAGCCGAACTCTGCAGCCCCAGGGTGCTCCTCCTGTGGTGCTGCCTGCCCACACGCCCTCGGGTGTGTTACTTGCAATGAAGTAGAGACATGAATTGGGAGCCTGACAGCCGCTCTCCGCCAGATCTCTGGGTCTCTACAATTTTCAGCGAGTGTTGATGCCTTACCCTCATGGGCCATCTTAATTGCAAGGGCCCAGGCATCAAGATCCTGCATGTTCCACCAGCTTTGGAAGCTCTGCAGTGGCCTCACTGAGATTCTGTTTAGTGTCTTCTTTGTATGCTTTGTCTCAGCTTTAGGGATGACCAAAATGATGACACGACATGGTCTTGGAGGAGCAAAGGTGCTTTGTCCCACCACGCTCTGCTGACTGCATGAGGACAAGGGACAGTCCTTTGGCCAAGGAGCAGCTGGCTTACTTTCCCTGAGGCTGCTGGGGAAGGGAGTTGTGCTTGCCCTCACCTGGGAGGTGTTTGTGTGCAGCATGACAGCATTAACCAGCTGAATAAAACATTCAACAAAACCCTCTACCACCCCAGAGGCTTCTCATAATATCCTCTCGCAGCTGTCTCTTTATCTCCTGAGTCCTCCTTATCTCAGATGGCTGCAGGAATTGCCCTCTTCTCTGCCCCAGCCACCTGGCAAGAGGCAGCAGGTCCCTCGGTTACAAGGTCTTCCTGCAAACCCATGCCAGGGAGAGGTTGCCGAAGGGGGACAGGCGCACACCTGTGCGTGAGAGGAGCAGGAGCAAGCACCCAGGGCTTGCTGAGCTGCTCTGCAGCACTCTGCTGCTCCACCATTTACCCCTGTGGCTATGCAAGTGCTTGATGCAGGGATCTGATATTACTTCTCGTGTTCTATAATCCCTCTATGCTGAGGTGAATGCCTGCCTCCTATAGCAGCTGTCCTGTCCTATAGAGATCCTGTTCACAGGAGCCACCTCTGAAGGGCTGCTAGCTCCAGGGCTAGCCCTACTCTGTGCAGAAGGGATGGAATTCTGCCCATTGATTTTCCATTTGCATGTGCTGGGACTCTGCTCTCTAGCGTCAGGAATAGTCTGAGTAAATCTGGAGACCTGTAGCAGCTCCAGGAAACACAAGTTGTTCTTTTTGCCTGTACATTGGTCCTTCTCACTTTTTCTCCACTTCATTGCTGGAGCCTGGCTTCTTTCCACCCTCAGAGAAAGTGCCAGCCCAGCGTTGAGGAGAGCCAGTTTTACTGGGCTTAGAGTATTGCTGCTCCACCAAAGGTTGTTGCTGTGGGACTTGGGGTGAGTGAAAGGATAACTTCTCATCAGTAAGGCAGAGCTCAACTACTGCTGAAGCAGCCTGAAGCCCATCCAGGCAGAGACAGGAAGTCCGTAAATCCAGATTCAAAGTTTTGGGGAAGACGCTGATCTCTGCCTGTGGTCACATGCCTCACCTCTCTTGTGTTCTGGCCACTTTCTTTTCCCAGCTTTGCAGAGTTTACAAAGGACTTTCATATCCACGTGCACTGGCATTGCCCCAGCGAGCTAACCAAACACAGCATAAACACCAAACCAGCTTTCCGAAGCGTGGACCTGGACACAGCAGGATCTGAAGCCTCCCTCGGGAGGGAGACACATGGCAGCAGAAGGCTGGGATTTCAAGTGCTCACCTTTACCCCAAGTGCTCACCTTTACCCCAAGTGCTCACCTTTACCCCAAGTGCTGTGTGCCATTTAGCCTGCCCTGGTTAATTCATCCCCACTGCTGCTCTCCCTCAGTTCAATGGCAATTCCCAACAGCATTTCCAAAAGCACTGTGGAGCCCTATCAGACTGAAGAGTGAAACAAACACCTTTTCTTAACAGGGACATGCACTGAAAACAAACAAAAAAACCCAGTATATCCAGCACACAAGCATATAAACAGCAGTAACAGTGTAACTTTATTTAGATTTGACACTTAGCACAGTAATATGCACAGAAAGAAAAAAGTACCAAAATACCAAACTCATAGCATATAAAATAATCAAATATATTTCATATTTAGTGAAATATTTCTACAACACATCAGTGGGACTACCCTGAGCAGCCCAACCCTGTAAATATATATATATTTATATTTATAGCTGTGTTATATAAAATACTGTATGTAGAGAAAGCACTGAAACTTATCACCAAAATAGAAAATAGCTCAAAATACAGATAGTTCAGATTTGCTGGATATACCCAATACCAAAAAGAGGTTCAAACCCACTGCAGGTGATAGAGCTCCAGCTGAGATGCTCTGGCAGGCATGGGATGGTGGGAGTGGGCACACACTGGATCAGCTGGCAGGAGCCTGGCTGCCGATGGCCGTGAGATGACAAAACTTTCTGATTCTCACCCAGAACCATCAAGAAGCTCCCAAAGTGGGAATGCTGTCAGTGATTGTGGCTGATGCCGGGGCCAAAGCATTTTTGCTAAGCCAGAGCTGCCAGAGCAGCTCCTGCAGCACAGCTGGATCCCTTAAGGATCCAGCTGCAGCAGGACTGGCTGTCAGAGGATGCACAACTTCACGAGGGTATTATTCTGAATTTTAAAGATGCCTCCTCGCCAGGTGGCAGTGATTGAGTCCCGTAAGGTTTTGAAAACATAAAGAGCTGCGTTTGTGCGAGGCCAGGGTCCCCCAGGCAATAACATACGGCACAGGAAGCAGCAACCCTGCTGCTCCAGGACAGTGACACCAAATGAAATGCTTGTCCCGGCAAAAACTCCCACCTTCCCCTGAAGGTATTCAAAGGTTGTACTTAAGAACCCAGGCAATTTGTAGACAGATATAAAAAATATGGCATTTCTGGCAGCAGCACTGAAGTGCAGCTGGAGTCAATAACCTGCATTGGCCGTGGCCCAGGTGCTGCAGGGGCTCCCGGCTGAGTGCTGGGTGGGCAGGGGTGGGCACAGGTCCTGGTGGCAGGGGGAACCAAGGGCACTGTATCTGCTGCTTTCCAGACAGCACACTTTCGTGCTTGTCTGTTGCTTTTTGGCCCAGTGAAATGATTGATTTACTTGACCACCCCCACAGGAAGGCCGCCAAGACTTGCCCAGAGGATCCCTCCTCAGAGGGTTTCGAGCCCCAGCACTGGTGCCAACCCCACACCAGGAGATCACCCTGGGAGCCCTCCCAAGTCCTGTTCCTATGCTTCTGCCACGCCACTGCAGAGAAGCCTGTAACCCATTAATAACTCTGCAATTGCTCTTTCTCATCAAGCCAGCAGTTGCATCCCTAATTACATGGCAACAATGCTATGCTAACAGGATGAGCTATAACTCCTTGGTGGTATTAACATTGTTATTTTACTCTGAGTAACTTCCTGGTAATGGCCATTTGAATGTGGCAATATCGATTAAGAGAATATAAATGCTTAGCCCCTGGAAAAATCATTAATAAAAATCTCATTCTGATAGCCCCTAATCACAGCTAAGTACAATTACTCATACGAGGCCACTATAAAAAGTATTTTTCTCATCAGAAGAAATTCGTAAGGTTTTCCCAGCTGTTTGTAATAAAGAGGACACGATATAGAAAAGTCCAGAAAATAAGAACACGTTTGTTTCTCAAAACCCATAGATAAACATGACAATATCTCTAAATTACTGGCTACGAACAGGATTTCATTTAGCTCTACTCAAGCTGTAGCCTAGTATAAATGTTTTCAAAGCAGCGCGTTGCTGTTTCATCTGGAACAGCTGCACAGGATTTCTTTGATATCAAGCTCTTGTGTGGGGATGGTGTTTCAATTTCTCTTTATGCCTCCAAACTGCTGAAACTGGAAGGAAAAGACATTTAGTAAAACAGGCGTTTTTCATGGGGTGAAAAAAAAAAGCAGCATAATTTGGCCTTGGAAGCAGTACTAAGAGATAATTTATCACCGCAGTGGCGACAGAACCACGCTGCATCTCTCGCATCTCTGTTTCAAAGGAGACAGGGAAACCAGCCTGTGGTCTTGCATGGCTCCCCCACAGCGTTGTGGCTGGCACTCCCTGGGCTCACACGCTGCACCCAGGGCCATCAGCTGTCCCGGACACACGGCAGGGGGGTGACCTGGCCACAGAGCAGGCACACCTGCGCTCTCGTCCTGACTCTCCACACCAGCCCACACATCCCTCCTGCACTCCCCAATGCCCATAGATACAACCAGCTGAGGGAGGTGCGCTCCTTCCCCTCCTGCCCCGCTCCCACTCAGGCCCCTCGAGCTCAGCAGTGCCCAGCACAGCAGGGTTGAGCTGCAGGGGGCTGCAGGACATCCCAGATCCCCGTGGCTGGTCGGGACGAGCAGCTAAAGAAGGTGCTGACCTACATCATCCACCAGACACTCTTTCTTAAGCAGTGAGCAAACGATTTTTAGGTTGCTCATCACTGGGCAAACACAAGCGCTGCCTGCGAAGGCACAGAAATGCAAACCCCCTGTCAGGCGCTCGGTGCCTGCCGGTTCCGTGAGTCAGAGGCAGGAATCGGTGAAGCATCTCTTCTTCACAGCCCTCAGCAAGAAAGAGCCCCGTGCAGTGCCTGGGAGGATGGGGGTTGCCCTGCCTGCTTGCCTGCAAACTAGCCACCACGGCTACACACATTTAGGAGGTACAGCACACATTTATCTTTCTTTAGGGAGATAAGGCTGGAAAAATCTGGGACACCAGGAAGAGTTGGCAGGAGGGCTGCTGGGGTAATGCAGAGAGAAGAGAACACCATTATCTCCACACAGGATCTCTCTCTCAAACATTCATGTGGGTTTGCCGGCCTTGCTTCATAAATATTTTCCAGACAAAGGTTTGTTTGCTAACACTGTCAAAGCAGGGCTCAAGGAGTCTTCTTGTGACCTCCAAAAAGTACATTTCCTAAGGCATTCCCCTGTGCATGTCTTTTCAGACATCCGCTTTGATGTACAATGTTTACTAGAAAAAAAAGCAGTAAAAGCTGACAAAGGCTGCCGAAAAATCCAGGGACACAGTTTCAAAATTTGATGAGCTGATGAAAACAATTTCTGCCGGGGCCATTGACCTCTCTGTCGCCTCCAGGAAAGGGTCGGGCAGCTCCTGTGTGGCCCTGCCAGGGGGCCCTGCCACCAGGCTGAGGGATGCACATGCAGCTCACCTCCCCAGGCTACTTACTGCTCTCCTGCCTCAGCACTGTCAATGCCCACAAACGGGATTTCTTCCCTGTCTGTCTGCCCCAGAACAAGGTGGTGCTTCTCCATGTTTATGACACACTGTAGAGAATAAATGTCTTTAGGCAAGAGGAAAAACTGCAAGTTAGAGTGGTCCCAGCTCCCCCACCAGCACAGGTAAGCATCCTGCTGGAAAACTCCTACCTTCAGAGACTTCAGTGTCTGCAGCCCAAAGGAGAAGGGTTGCTTGTTGTCTTCTGAAAAAATTAGGACCATTCACATTTATACATTCAAAATGCCCTCCTATGCTTTCTGTCAGTGACTCCATCCTTCCTTCCTTTGTGGTTGCTCTGCTAAACAAAACCTGTTTATAAAGGGACTGACTGCACAGGAGAGCAGGAGGGCACAGGATGGCAGGAGGGCAGGCAGATGTGCCTGCAGGGAGATGCAGGGGTTGCTCCATCAGCATGGCAGAGCCGAGCCTGCTGAACACATCCTCCCCCCTCCCTCTGAGGGGCCAAAGAAGAACTTACTCTATTTTAATTTTAGCAACTTCATAAAGCTCTGTTTTTCCTGCCGGAGTCAGAGGAACTAGACCCCAGCCCATAGCAGAGGAGCAGAGGGTTATACACTCACCCACGATGAGGGCAGCGCACTCCACCGGGACCGCTCCCACCGTGAGGGACAGGCACTCGATCTGGCCGATGGCTCTCACCTTGTTCGGCAGCGAAACCATCTCGTCTTCGACAGGGAGTTCTTTGAGATGCTCCTTTAACCTGTGCATTGAAAACACTCCTAACATCAGATGGCCGTGGCTTGGCTGTTCCAGCCAGGAGCAAACAGTGTTTGGAGGGTACTTACACCTGAAGTGCTCTTAGCCTTGCTCATTTACCACGCTGTTCTTGGAAAGCTGCTTCCCTGGCAGGCTCTCTGTGGATGCTCTGCAGGCAGCCAGCAGCCCACACCCACATCAGACCGCAGCAGGAGCCATAGAGCAGCCCCAGGGCTGCCCCAAGCACAGCTCTGTACTGGATTTGGGGTTTTACCTGAGGAATCTTTTTCCTACATTTCCTCGAGGCTTGGGGAATACAAAGTTGCTTCTAAAGCACTGTGGGTGTAAGGAGGGGTTAGTTCACTTCAGCTTCCACGAGTGGAGCTGGGACTGTGTCCCCATGGAATCACAGAAATGTTGAGGTTGGAACAGACCTCTAAGATCATCAAGTGCAACTGTTAACCCAGCACTGCCAAGGTCACCCATAAACTCTGTCCCCAAATGCCACACCCACACATATTTTGAACACTTCTAGGCATGGTGATGCCACCACTTTGCTAAGCAGCTTGTTCCAAGGCCTGACCACCCTTTCAGTGAAGAATTTTTTCCCGGTATCGAAAATAAACTTCACATGGCAGAACCTGAGACCATTTCCTCTGGTCCTGTCGCTCATTACCTCACTCGAGCCTCCTTTCAGGTAGATGTAGAGAGTAATAAGGCACCCCCTGAGTCCCCTTTTCTCCACGCTAAACATGGCTCACATCCAGGGCAGCCCAATCCATGTTTGTTAGTTTGTTAGGCACTGCTGCTGGGTTTGTTCAGAGGAAATGGGGACAGATCAATCACATCAGCCCAAAGAAAAGACAAAA
The DNA here is from genome assembly GCA_013398015.1 of Oreocharis arfaki. Classification (NCBI taxonomy): domain Eukaryota; kingdom Metazoa; phylum Chordata; class Aves; order Passeriformes; family Paramythiidae; genus Oreocharis; species Oreocharis arfaki. Next base: position 17,439 of record VZRR01008583.1, read on the forward strand.
AGGATGTCAGAGATACCTCAGGTACAGCTTCTATCTACACCCTTTGAACCAGTCTGACAATACTAATTAATTATTTAGCTTCAGCTTCTCTTTTAAAGTGAAGAAGAATCTAATGGAAAGGCCGTTTGAGGCGCCGGTCTCTCGCTCGGATAAAAGCCGTATCAATTTTCAGCCATTTGAGGTAGCTTTCTGCTGAGCTGCATTGCAGCAGTGCATGTGTGTGTGTCTGTCTGTCCATCTGTCCTGGGGGACCAGCCCTCTCAGAGGCCCATGGCTGAGGCGGGCATTGCCCACACCATTTAGCACAGGTACAAGGACCAGGAGGGGTAGCAGAGAGAAGGAGCTGGATCTCCCCTGCTGCTTTCTTGGAGTCTGGCCTTAAAAATCAGTGGGAACATATCAATGAGAAGTTTACAAGTTCCTTGGCCACCTCCTGCACCTCCTACAGCTCCACAGGGGATTTCTCATGCTGGCAACCTGTGAGCCTACTCTGCTGCTTTCCTCAGAGCGAGGGGGAGAGAATGACTGGCATCATGACAAGATTTAAAAAGATTTTTGAGAAAGAAGGGAGGAACTGAGCCTGAGCATCATACGCACAAATGCTGCTTTGAGGCACTGAGATCTGGGCAGAAGAAACAGGCCCTAAACTCTTTCTTCAGTGCTCTTTGAAGGACAGGGCTGCTGAAGCAGAGCAGGGCTGCAAGAACTGCACCGGACACGCGTAAGTAACACGGGGAGCATGAAATCCCTCCAAATGCCGTCGTGTGGCCATCCCTAAGCTTGGCTGAGCTGCTCCACAGACTGGGACAAGGCTGTAGTACACAGCCACCTTGCAGTCACTGAGCACTGTTGTACAAAGAAGTAATTGAAGTTAGGACAGGGACAGGCACCATTGACTCAGAGCCGTGCAGTAGTGCTCAGGGAGCGGGTATAATTTTTTCTTGCATAATTACTGCAAGTTAGCTGCAAAAAGCAATGACTCCATGGGAATAAAGTGCCAAAGTCGCCTTGATATCCTGTGAGCTGATGCCTGGTCCTGTTCCTCAGAGATGAGAGAGAGTTTTGCTGCAAATGGCTGTCAGTCACCTCTCTAACAATCTGTAAATACATTTCGTTTTCCTTTAACCAGGAGAAATTTGTAATTGGGAGCAGCACCAGACACCCAGTTCTGAGAATATGCATGCACACAGCTCCTTTGCACTGGGGCCAGCAGTGCTGCAGCCACTGGTGGGGGCATGTCCAGCAGCATGGTCCGTGCCCTGCCACGGGAGCCTGCAGAGCTGGGCTGGGCTGCAGCCCCACGCCTGCCTTGGGGACACAGAAGGCTGGGGAAGGTTCAGCTGTTTCATGAGGCACTGAGTGACAAGCAGGCAGTGAACAAACACAAATGCATCCAATCCTCTGAAGGGATTCCCTCAGAGGTGAATAGGGTGGTACCAGTGGTTTTCTATGCCATCACCCTGCCATTTAAGATTAGGATTTGGTCGTACCAGGAGGTTCAGGAGCTTGCCCAGTCATAGCCCGAAGCACTCCCTTATAGAATGACCATCACTGACATGAGCAAAGCCCCAGCCCCAGGACACTGCCTGTGCCATGCTCCTACAAAACAGAAATCAGCTAGATATTTACCCCAGCCTGTCCAGGCAGGCAGACGACATGAGGTTGTGTTGTGAGCCGGTGTCCACCACGGCCTTCAGCTCCTTCCCCGCACACTGCAAGAGCAAGAAGAGATGAGAAATGATGTGTGGGGTGCAGGATGAGCCCAGAGTGTCCAAGATCTCTGGTCCCCATGAATTCTCCTCATGCCAGCTCACCCCTGCTCCCCTGCACACTCAGATGCATGTGGGGTCCTGAGCCCTTCCTGGCTCATTTACCCCTGCAGAGAGCAGATGGGGCAGCCTCAGGCAGGAGGGAATATTGTGGAGAGGGGGAAACACAAAAGAGCGTGGGGCTAGGGAAGAGAAATGTGAAATTACCCTTGGGCAAAGAAAATAAGGATGGCACTTGAGGAAAACAAACAGGCTGAGAGCACAGGGATTTGCCATGGATGATTACACCTCAGCATTGCAGCAGGCTGCCCCAGCCTAGCTACTCCCTCTGCCCTGATGTGCAAGGGAAGACATCCATCAGACCAGTTTTCTCTGTGATTCCCAGGTGGGCATCTCTGCCACAGCAGCCTGGAGCTGCAGAGGGAGTGCATCCCCACAGCTCTGAGAATCCCACTGGAGCGCAACCCTAACTGGGAAACATGGAGAACGAGAGCACAGCCTGAGTCTGTTAGAAATAAAATCTGCAGGAAAAAAAAACACAAAAGGCTGTGGAGGGACTGTTACCTGGCAGCTCACCACTATGAGCTCTTCATCCTCTGTTTTCCCTGAGCTGCCCAGTTTGGTTTGGTTCAGCTTGTTGGTCTGTGATGAGAGATCACCCTTCGGAGACCAGCTGCCTCGGCTGCCCCGTAACTTGGATAAGTTTGTCTCCATCAGGCGCTTCTGCAGGATGTTATGTGGTTGCTTTAAGAAAGAACACACACAGAAGAGCAGGGTGAAGTCAGAGGAAAGGCACACAGTGACTTGTGTCACCAGAGTGCCTGTGGTGCCCACGGGCCAGCGCTGCTCTCGTGGGAGGGATGCCCTAAACTCTCACTCTCCCTAACTCCCGGACTGCAAGTTCTCTTCCTAGCTAGCTCTGGCTAACCTGGCTTTGGCTAAAGAGAACTACCTTGTATTGCAAAGGCAATAATACTTTCAAAATATTAACCAGACTTTGGAGACATGCCTTTCTTTTACCAAACTCATATTTGAGGCTTGATTGCATATAGGAATCCAAACAAGTCTGGCCTTTTCAAGCTCCTGTTTCATCAATAATTGCCTTCATGTCTTGATATTGGGAATTCCGTAGTGATGTGAAAAATTAAGATGTAACAAATTGCCTTTCCAATGACATTCACCACCTAATTATGAAGGAGGTCTAAAATTGCTCTCTGTGTCTTTTCCGCCTGTATTTTTATTGAGCTGCTAAGGGTGGGTAAATGGGACCAATCCTGAGTGCCGTGCCACAAGAGGAAAGGGACAGGAGGGGAAGAGGTAAGCTGGTCTGAGGAAGGCAGGTATTCTCCCAGGAATTCCCAACACTTCTCTCTTTCTCTGTCATTTCGTTTTGCTCTGGGAGAAGCATGTTACCTCTCAAAATCTCCTGCAACCTCTTTCCCAAAAGCCTTTTTACTTTTAATGTTCATCACAGATGGATGCACATACTCTGCTGGAGGTGAAATGACTCTGCCTGATTATCTGCTCATTTCTCTGCCTGGCTAATCTGCCCTCCCCATTACTGCCCCTCCTTCTGATTTTAGTTTGTCCACAGTGAGACATTCTTACTGGCTTACTCCTGAATTTTTACATTCACGTTAAATATGCATGTGTGTCTGCAGAGACATCTGAACCAGCAAACCTCCACATCCCGAGGGAATATCAGAGTCAGGATAACTTTGAAAACCTCGGGCCACGGCTCCCCGAGTTGGCCAGTGCCCACCCTTGTGCACAGCATGTTAAGTAACACCCCTTACACAAGCGGAGTGCAAGCTGGCATCATCCTAAAATAACTGCAGCCACGTTGGTGCTTCAGATCCCGCTGTGGGCGCAACGCGGGCAGTGGAGCTGGACCTGACTGATGGGATGGGGCAGCTGCAGCCAGCACCAGTGGTCACTGGGACATGCCAGCTCCTTGTGTCCCCGCTTTCCACTGTTCTTGTTTCTGCTACTTGAAATAAAATCCCGTGGCCATTTTGGGTTGTCTGACCAACACTCTACAGGGCACTCCTGTGTACAGGCAGTGACACAGCCACACTTCTCATGGGGAGGAATCAGCTCTGACATTGTGCTGCCTTCCCAGCGAGGCCAAGCAGCTGAAACCAGTATTACTTTACTGGGTTGAAGGCAGGCAGACTGGCTGCACTGGTACCGCACCCTGTGTGGAGGGACAAGAAGATCTGTTCAAAAGTGAGGGCTCCCGGGTAGGAGGCAGAAGCTGTAGGTGCACAGTCAGCACTGTGATCACCTCCAGTGCTCCTCACCAGAGCAAAAATGCAAGCCAGGGTTTCCTGACAGTGGATGGGACGTCCTTTTTACCCTTTATGCTTGACTGCAGCTCAGGAGCACAGCTGGAAGACTAATTCTTCACATCATTTAGAAACAACAAAGGAGGGGATAGGGGACTGTAGAAGTAGGTGGGTGAAGCTCACCCAGCTGGCCAGAAGACAGCCCATCACACAGTGGTCACCTCCTTGTGCCCAGCCCCACTCAGGCAGGACCAAGAGAAATTTCTGAATGGCATCGTACAAGATATTCTGGGTGCTCTTCTGATCTGCCTGGCCTCAATCTCCAACACACTCACTGCTATTTTAACTGTCATCTACCCTTGAATTCAGCCTAAATCATTTTAACTACAAGTTCTCCTATGGATAGTTAATCAGTAACATACCTGGGGTTTCTCAGGCCCTGGTTTTAGGAGTCTTATGTGGGATCCATCACCAAAAGGAGAAAATTCATCACTCGGTGAATACAAGTTACCAGCACAAATGGGATTGTCTTTTGTTGACACTTGCCCTTCTGAAAACCACGGCAAATCCTGCCTCTGGGGGGACAAATATTCCTTATGTTGTGCTCCAATACAGAAATAATCTGGCAAGAGGGGGCTGAAAAGGTTCCCTGCAGCACCATCCTGTCTCAGCCTATTAATTAGTTCGCTTTAACTTGGATTTCCCTTGACTCTTGTGTGCAACAGAGTGAGGGATGTTAGTCATGGAGATGACTCAAGTGATGGATACGTGCTTGGTAGATGGATAATGTGCCAGGGGACATTTGCAAATACACATTTTGCTGGCAAGCCGCAAGCAGACCATGTCTGGGAGGAAGGGAGAGGAGGAAACCTCCTCCTGACAGCAGTGGGGAAGGCAGCTGTGTTCTCTCTCCAGTGTGGACCTGGCAGTGTTTGAAAGAACCCAGATTACCTGGCACAATATTCCTTTGCATTGCACAAAACTGTTGAAAGCTTAATAAAAACATAAAATGTTACGTTTCATTGTGTCATTGGAAAAATAAGTTTTCTTAGTATCATTCAGCACTATATAAATACAAATCAGGATTTCCAGCCCTGAGGCCTTGCAAAAACCCATGATCCCCTAAAAATGTCACAGTATAAACTTAAAGAAGCGAGTGGAGACACCATCTATTGCTGACCTTATTTACCACTGTCTGTCAAAAGCACAAATAATTCTGCCCAGATTTGCTCCTCTCTGATTTATAAGCAAGTGCATTGCTGCAGCTTGCAGTATTTATTTCTCTGGCAGGTTTCCCTCTATTTTTGGCTTCTAGATCTGGGGATAACAAGACCCATCAACAATTTCACTCAGGTGGAGATGAAAGTCAGGGAAGACACCAGCTCCCCTCCTCCACAAACCTGTCTCAGGTTTGTCCTCTCTTCTGTACCTAGAGAGTAGAAGGAAAAAAAAAAAGGAGTTTTAATGCATCAACAGAGCTCATCCCTAGAAATAATGAATTTCTCTCTTCTTCCCGTATTTCATCCAAATTCATGTCTTCTACCAGCACCCTGTGCTGTCTGCCCCTCTCTTAGGGTGGGACAAGAGCTGCCCCCTGCACCCCTGCGTGCCCAGGCAGCAGCCAGGTCTCTGGGCAAGGCAGTGCACGCAACATCAGAGCTTTTTGCATTTCAGGCAGGACACACCAAACTCTGGGGCATGCACAGCAGGGAAGTGGGGACACCTGGACACGCTGCGATTCGTGCAGTGCCGCACCAGCTACGGGAAGCTGGGGCCGGAGCCACAGGCCACCCATCATTGTGCTGAGGGTGCCCAGGGGAGGTCTGAGCGCAGGAGGGAAAGGGGAACACCTTTTGTTGCTCTTGCTGCTGTTTGTTACTGTTTAAAACTCTGTTTCTCAGCTTGTAAAGCGATGAGGGACTATTTCAGGCAGAGCTGCTCCAAACTGGGCTGGCGGCTCTTGGGGCAAGGCAGAAGTGTCAGAGCACCAGGAGGAGCTGCAAGAGCCAGCATGCCCTGTCCAGGTTGGGAAGGGGGTCATGGTTACTCTGTTAGGGAGCCCACATCCCAGCTAAAGACCATCTCATGCCGATTTGGGGGGCTTCAGGAAAAAGGGTAATAGAGGGAAGAGTCATCAAAACAAAGCCATTTCTGTTCTCTACATCCAGCCCTACATTTGCCAAATTCAATGTATGCTTTGCTGTAGCTTGGTCTCGTACTGGACAGAGTGGAGGACATAAAGGGAGCAAGGAGCTAGAGTTTGGTCTGAGCCAGAGTAATTCACTGGAAATGATGAGAGCATTGAAATGGGTGACTACAGCAAGTGTTTATCAATTGTGCCTGTGCACAGCATCACCAGGAGACCTGCTCAAGGAGCTGAGCAATGGCACACAGACTGGGGGATGCCAGCACGCCCACCCTGGTGACCTGCTGCTGCTTGGCTGTGCACAGCACCCCCTGCACTGCGGCCAAAAGGAAGAGGATTTCTCCCCAAACCTGGAAGGCGTGCTGCCAGCTGCCACAGCGACAGACAGGATCTGTTCTCGCCACCTGTCGCCATCTCTGAGGAGCTGTTCCCTCCTCTCTGCTCCTGCCAAGGCTGTTGGAAAACCCTCACGGGAAACCCTGCATTAATAACTCCGGGCACGTCAGAAGCCCCTCCACCCACGTCACCACAGCTGCCACGCAGCTTTAGGCACGAAAATGTGCTGCTTTGTGAGGAGGTGCACAATTATTGCCAAGGAAGCCATGCAAAGGCCTTGGGCCGAGACCTCTGATGCCGTGGGCCTCCTGACCTTGCAGCTCAGCCCCTCTGGGCTTGGGCCTCTCAGTTTGGGGCCATGCCAAAGGGGAGTCCCATATTTTGAAGGGTCTCCAGTCTCAGAGATGCACAATCTCCTGGTCCTCCTGGGGACAACTCTTGTGACAGAGTGGGGACACACACTGTGTCCTCTCGCAGCAATGCCCTCTCCCACCCCGGCTGTGTGAGTGGTGAGTGTGGCAGCGACGCTTCACTGCAACATAACCCAGGGACACATCCCAGACTCTCCTCTGGGGCTGTGGGAATGGGCCTGAGCACCTGCCAGCACTCTCACTTTGGGGACTCCCCGTACATCCTGTGGGGCAGGAGGCTGTGGCCAAGGCAGCCCTGGCCACATGTGCCCACTGTGCCATCGGGACAAGGGGGATTTTGCCCTGGGGTGGCCCACACCAGCTGGGTTCTCACCCCATCCCCAGCCAGAGACCCAGCGCAGCCAGGGTAGCTAGACAGGCATCTCACCTCTGCCACACTGCACCTCCTTTTCGTTCTTGGAGGGGACTGGGAGCTGTGGACTTCCCCAGGGCTTTGGTATATCCCTGGAGAGAGGCCCCCCTGCAGATCCTCCTGGCGGGGGCTGTGGGTGCAGCAGGGGTGATGCTGCAGCCACGGCACAGGAGCAGAGAGGACACCTGGCATTTCTGTGACATTTCTGTGTCCAAGGCGGTGACAAGGAGCCCCATGCTCTGCCCGTGGTGCTGGTGCAAAATCTGGTCCTTGCTGAGCAGGGCAAAGGACTTCAGGGCTCAGTGCCCCTGGCTTCTGCTGCCTGTTGCTTCTCATCTGGGCGGAGCAGAACCAATCATCAGGGGCTCACACTGGGGGTCACTGAGCCTCAAAATGTCGTTTAGAGTCTGCTGATAGCAGTAGTAATAACACACATTCACTCCCTGAAAGGCACTTTAGCTCCCTGCTGGAGAGCTGCAATACAGTGGAGAACAGGAAAGCTCCTTCTGTGCCTTTCCCTGGGCAGGGGCTTCATTTCCTACAACTGCGAAACACTTGGGATATCAAAAAAACCCCATCTCCATGTGCACTGCAGAGAACAGCCAACTCATTCCACTTGTCTCAGGCAGGCAGAGCCAAGCCTAACCCAGCTGAGCAGGAAGGCTCTGACAGAACAAAACATTAAAAATAAAAATATTGACTTTGTTTTTCAATAAAACCCATATCAAGCATTGGAAAAAAGCAAATATTGTTTTACAAGGTGCAAGAATTTTGCTACACTTGGGCAAAAAAACCTAATGGAGCTTTCTCTGGTAGGTAGGTTTTTTAAATTTTACTCCTTATGTCAGAACTTTTGATGCTGCATTGAAGCATCATTTCTCAGTAGAGAAATCTCAAACATTTGCACAGTATTTAGAAATGCTCTCCAGCCCCCAGACATGGTGAATTACACCAAGTACAGGATCACATAGATCACTGTATATGCACATATTTTAAGCCTGAAATTACATCTCTTCAGTTTAAAAAAAAAAAATGCATAAGCCTTTATCGAAGCATGATCTTGACAGTTTTATATTTTGAAATACCAGTGACTATACTTTACTGGATCTTCATGTGTTGTGTGTATATACAGATCACAGGCAGACATGTGTGTGTACATACGCATTGTATGAAGCCATTTTGACTTACTGTGACCCAGAGAGGAATTTTGTGCTGCAAACAGTATGCCATTTCCATGCAAAATTTAAAAAAAAATAAAAATTAAATGCTATTAACTCTGAGTGCCAGGCATCTAAAAGCACCTACTAGAAGAAAACAGCTGTGGTTATAACTAGCATCATATTTCTACTCCCTTCCTTTTACATACAAAACTCCTATTTTTTACAAGTTGATTTCCATACGCAACCAACTTCTCCTAAGAGGCAAACAGGATGAATAATAAATAGACACTGCCCTACCAGCTTAAGTCTCCTTCCAGTAAACACAATAAAGCCTTACAGTATCCTTCGAAGTCCCCAGCTTCTTCAGCCCATCCAGAGGGAGGAGATCTGCCGAATCCTTGTGAATAAACTGAACCGCCTGCTTCATCCTCCTCTGCTGGCGGAGAGACGCCGCTTCCCTTATCTCCACTTCTTTCCTGCTCGGCTCTGTCAGGATCCCCGAATAAAACATCTCTCCGCCCGTGAGTGGCTCGCTCCTTGAAGATGCGCGTCTCGGGGAGCTGCGATGGGGGGATGCTCTGTCGCCTGCGCTTTATAGCCGGAGCCTGGTGACGTGAGGAGGCCGGCAGGTACCTCGGCCGGAGGGGATGGGCACATCGCGGCACGCGGTACCCACAGCGGCGGGGGAGCTCCGGCTGCTCCCAGGGGATAGCACATCGCTGCCCTTCCTCCCCGCTGCCTCTCCTGACAGCACGGTTAGCCACAGGCATTCCACGGCTCTCAAAGCCCGCACGGACAGAAGAGAGCACCGGAGCACCGGCACGGGGCTCTGGGAGCTGCACACAGCGCCGGGAGCCAGCGCACTCCCGGCCGCGCACAGCTGGATTGCCCCGCATGGGGATCTGAAGTGGCACGACGGGTGACACTGCCCAGCATCCCTGTGCTCCTGGAAGCTGCTCCCCCGCCCCGGGCCGGGCTGACACCGCCTCACATGGACTGTGCAGCTGGCCATGGGGAGGCTTGGCGCCTTGTGCCCGGGGCAGGCTCGGAACGCCCCCGGTCTCATCACAGCATCGCCAGCACCGATCTGGATCAACACTGTCCACGCAAGTGCCCAGGAAAATTGTCACGAAAGTTGTCCCCGCCAAACTGGGGCACCTTAAATGTGGTTTTACACGAGGTTTCTGTGTAATGAAAGAACCTCAGTACAGGTTTCAGTCCTGTACCACCAAATGTCCAGGTACTGCACAATTAGACTAATCACTAACACCAACACAACTGATGGTTAATCAGAGCAAAACCTGGTAAAGCAGCTATAGTTTTGCAGCTTTCTTGCTGCTTGTCTAATGATCCAGATGTTGCTGGAGTCGGTCTAGCTCTAGTTACTTACCTCTGATCCCAGACAATGCTGGGAGACATGTTAGAGGATGAGGATGCTGGCATTACCTTGGCTGTCCGGAGACATCCTTTACTCTTCACAGGCAGCTCTTACCTTCCAAGAATCAAAGTCCTTTTTCCTGGAGGTGGGCTGTCCTTTAACTTGTTTTACTTAAGCATGAACAAAGTCTCCAGTAAAATTCCTCTCCCTCTTTCCATTAGAGTCTACAACATGAACTAATACACATTATCAAACTTAACAGACTTTCATGCTATGAAGAGTGACTAATGTAATAGTTAGAGAAGGGAATTTTCTTAGCAGGACTCACAGCACACGTGGGTTTCTTTCCCTGCAACAGTGAGTGAGGGCAGCAGGTGCTTCCCTGAACTTTTTGCTTTCCAAGTAATTTGTTGCATGGAATAGGTGCAGAAAAAGTGCAGCTCTGCCTCAGAGAGACAGTACAGGTCTGGAAACACTCCCACATGCGTTTGGTTCTTGTTAAACTGAGAGAGACCTTTGATGTGCTAGGCAAAGCACAAGAAAAGCAGAGCTTAGCCCAGGATTTATGCTGAGCCAGACTTCCAGGACATTTCTTACCTTCCTGAGGAGCTGGGACACTGATTCTCCCTTGCTGTCGCCCACCAACAGAGCTTGGACTCCCACTTTCTGCTCACCAGGACACCACTGGCACCCTGCAGCCCCTGCTCCTGGCCTAGGGAGCGGGGCTGGCACAGAGCAGGGCTGATACCAGAACAGCAACTCTCTGTGGGTAAACGTACACATCTGAGCTCTGCAGCCACGGACAGACCATGTATGTTCAGCCCTTCCTCATGTGACCTGGGAGAGAGGAGGGAAAAAAATCAGATACTGAGGCAGAATGCCATAAAACCCGAGCCCATTATTTCACAGCCTCACATAAAGGCCACTACACCTGTGCCAGCCCAGCTCAGTGAATGTGTCAGCCTGCAGAAGGATAACAGGCCTGACAGTGCGAGGGGGGATATAATTTTTATTCCCTATGCTGACTCAGCTCATTACGCGACAGGACCATTGTTCCACTCTGGGCACACATGGCCGGGAGGATAAAAGCACCTTATTTTTCACCTTGGGAGCTATTTGGCACTTTTCCAGTAATTAAATAAAGATACACTACTGCATCCACGCTCTCCGGAAGGCAAGGAGGAAGCAAAAGGGCTGCCACTGAAATCAGGAGGCATTTTTTAGTATAAAAGCTCCCTGGAGTAGCAGCACTCTGCCCAATATATTAACAAATGCCCAGTCAGCTCTGGCTTACTTCTTGAAGAGTAAAGCTGCAAGCACAGGTGGAGCATGAAAAGCCCTCTCACACTGCAGCTCCGAGGCTGCAGCCTGTGTTTCTGTTCAGCACACAAGCATTTTGTCTGAGCCCTGCAATTTCACTTCGGCTGTATGTTATAAATGCACTTTATGCCAACAGCTCCAAAGAAAATCTGCTCGATGCTCAAGAGTAACAAATGAGATAAAGGCCTAATTCCTCTCTTGGTTTTTAATCCTGAGAAAGAGGAAAGGGGAAGAAGCAGTTAAGTCATCTGCTCAAACTATGCAGGACCCACACTGAAAGAGGGGCTCAGTTTGGACAGCTCACATCCAGGGGTTAAGTTGGTTAAGTGGTTAATCACGTGTTTGCAACAGATTAGCTGGTGGTATTTCTCCGCCTCCCCATACGATGTGTCTAAATAGGGGCACATTTCAGAAAAATTCCCATCCACTCACTGGAGACAGGCCTGTGCATGACCACTGTCCCTCACTCAAGAGAAGCTCCAAGGGACGAAATCATTTTTCCTGCTCTTTCCTGCCTCCAGAGCAGCACGGAATGTTCCTCCTCACGTCCATATAACATCAGGTCCCGTGTCAAAAAGAGGTTTCGCAGGGTTGCGATGGAGAAAACCCCTCCAGCCTGGGTCTGTCCCTGCCAGGAAGCCAAGGTGCCACCACGGGCAGGCACAGGCTGCAGGACACCGGAGGCTGGCGGCTCTGGCAGGTACCAGCAGAGCTGCCCCAGGTTTGGAACGGGCTCTTTCCCGTGCCCAGAGCATCTTCCCCAGAGCTTTTCTGCTGACCCAGCCAAGTCCTCGATGTCCAAACCCAGTGCAAAGAGCAAACAGGGAAATGGTGCTTTCCCCACCCTTTCCAACATGCCCTTTGCCATCACAGCTGGGGTACGGGGAAGGCAGCAGCACAGGGCAGCACGAGTGCCCTGGGAGGGAGGGGAGAGGATGGGTAACTTTGATAAGCTTATCAGCCAGCCTACAAGGCAGACAAAGCGACACTCGCACAGCCTTTCAAATAAATGCGATTTGCTTCACCTACGATGGTTATACCCCTATTTACAGCCGGTTTGTACTGGCTCAGTCCCCAGTCACGCCTGCAGCTTAATCAGCGTGAGGGACGAGGAGCCGCGGACTTTCGTTCACACCCCCATTCCATCTCCTCTCCCCGTGAAGAGGAAAGCAGCAGCAGGCAACGCAGGAAGTGGGTCGGTCCTTTTTTTTTTTTTTCCCTCCTTTTTTGATTTCTCATCTTTCCCTAAAAAGAAGTGATTTGTTAGTGGTTGTCATATCCTGAAGAAATGCAGAGATGCCCTAGAAAACTCTGAAGAAAGGACAGAGTGGTATAATTTAACAGAAAGAGAAGCAGGCAGTAGGTCCAAAAGGAATAATTTGCTCAGCACAAAGAGAACATCTCAGAGAATACATTTCCACAGAAAAGACTATGAAGAGCTTAAGAAAACGAAATCACAATAATTGATGTATTAAAATAAGCTTTCTGTCCATCAGTGCATTAGTAAGGGTCAGTTCTAGCATAATCAGGAAAAAATGAGAATAATAGGGAGACTACAAACCAGTCATTTCCTAAAGATGTTGGATACAAAAATCCAGAAGGATTTACTGAGCTATTTAATTATCATTTGTAGCAAGGCAAAGGCTATGGATAGGGCTAGAGAAATCGTCTAACATACAAAAGTAGAGTCAGGTGGAGATTCCTGAGAAATGTGGCCCATTTTGTCCAGTAACTCCACACTCACCTTCTGTGTTTCCAGTGCTGACCAAAGGAAAGGATCTCCTGGGCTGGGATATGGGCCCCATCACAGGCATTTCATGGAGGCAGCTATTCCCAGGGCATCTCTTTGTGTTTATCCTGGGTACAGATCCAGCTTCCTTCCCCTGTGTGTGTTCTGTGCAGTGCCTGGGCTGGTGGCACCAAGCACGAAGCAGAGGCACAGATGACACTGGGAGAGGAATCAGACATTGCACAGCTCCTCCCAGGAGACTGAACTGAATTTATCTGTCTGGTTCTCTTCATAGGCAGAGGCAACAGGTGGATGAGCGTTTCAGGAACACAAAAGCTGCACATGTCAAAACAAGAGATTAAAATGGCAAGTCTCACAAGAGCTCCCTTACCTTTATTTTCCTTTTTTTAAAGAGGCTGGAACATGAGAAGAGCTGGTTTTCCTCAAAACAGGAGGAAACGGTGTACATAGAGGGCAGGTGATGTTTCTCCCCAGCATGCACCCCCACCAACCTCTGTTTATTATGTGCAACAGCAAAATTATTTCAGTGTAAAATTTTCAGAACTATTAATTTGAAGAAACATCAGTACATGCTAGTTCTCACCCTCCCATATGTACGTTAGAGCTGAACTGCAAATATTTATTTTGAAGTAGTCTACACATATATTCAAAGTGCCAACCATAACTACATCACTCAGACTTCCCAAACCTCAGGGGATTTCACTTCTCCTGTCCTCAAAAGGCAGCTTGTGTGCTGAAGGCTTCCTCTGCTGCTGGGGCATTCCAAGCTGTAAATTTTACATTCAGGTCATTAAATATATAGGAGGGATCTTGTTAAGGCTAAACCAGGGCGAGTCACTTCGCGCTACACAAACACAGTTTTCTCGCTCCTTTCTAACTCTCCAGAAGCCTGACATCTGAAGACCAAGGAGGAGCAGGGCAGGACACACTGGAATGCCACTGCTGCTCGGGATTTCTGAGCTCTGAAAGCCAGGAGGAAGAGGGCGCTGCTCTTCTTCCCATCGGGCTCTCTGTCAGTCCAGCAGGAGCTGCTAAGGAATGACCGGGAGCCTGTTGCTCTGGAAAAGCAGGGGCTGGTGGGATGAGATGCTGGCTCTGAGGGGTAGGAGAGGGCAGGGAGACCCAGGAGGCGCAGGCTCCGCCCTGGGTTCTGCAACGAAGAAGATCACAGGTAGGATCAAGCAATGGGGCTGGGATTTCCTGGCTCATCCTAGAGCCAAGCAATGCTGTAGTGGAATTGCTGCATTCAGTGCCTCACCCCAGACCCAGTTCAGAGTGCCTGAGCAACGCAGAGCTCGATAACGAGCTGTAAAAACCAGAGGTGGTACCCAACCATCTGAACAGCAACCACCCCAGAGGCAGAATCTTGCTGAGCCCGCTCCTGTTTGCTCCTCAAAATAGTTCCCAGCTGTCCCTAACAAAGGGATTATGGGCTCCCCACATCCAGGGAGCTGCAGGATCCTATCACTGTCATTAGCCACTGGACTAATGCCACCTAACAAGAGACATGGAGAAACAGCCATTGTAGGAGCAAGAGCAGCACCCAGTTTTCTCCAACAGAAACATGGCATTGTTTTCTCCCATATTTCCCTTTTCCCATTAGTAATTTTCACCCTTTCTTCTGCCCGAGGGACAAAGGCTGTGCACAGCACTCAGGACAAAGCCCAGCCATGCTACCAAGCAGTGATTTCTGGATACAAAGGAGTCCAGTCGTGGTCTAAATACTCCAATACAACAATCCATTTCTGTTCACCAACTCACTTAAGCACCTGCTTAAATGCTTTTGTGAATAGGAATTACAACATTTATCCTTGCATGGGGAAAAGCCGCTCCTTGGTACATAAAATATCAGTATGCACACAAAATCACATTCAATGGCTATACATTTCCCTTGGATACTTGGGACATCTGTGTTTGCTTTTACATCTCTGTGGCTAATTAATCATAAGGCAGCTGGCCAAATTTTTCCTTGAGTCAACACCTTGATCATTAGTGGAGATGCAGTGGGGATACAGGGTGCCCACAATGACATCTGTGCCTAGCTGCAGGCATGGAAGTAGTCCCCTAACCCAGTTCTAACTTGGCATCAAGAAGTTTTAAATATCTATCCCTTGATTGTTGCAAACGTGGAACACTGGGTTGTCATTTTCTCCCTTTTACTTTCTTCTCAAACCAAAAAATTATTCTCAGAAACAAGTGGCACTATGAGCCCATGATGGACCAGAAGAAGAACACATCACAATCATTTTCCACTGGGATCCTGTTAGCCAGGGTGCTTATATCCAAGGTTTTCTTTTCCATAACCCCATGTCTCCATCAGTGTGAAATGCACAGTGGCTCCAGGACGAAAGATGGAAGCTATGGAGTGTGTGAGGCCGCAGACTCAGTGCTCTGCCCTCTCCACACAACGACAGGACTGAAGTAGTTGCTAAAACCTGAGCTGGGGACGAGAGCAAACCAAGGCAGTTTGAGCAGGAGCAAGGTCAGGAAAGTCTGGCAGCTTATACAGCAGAGAGGGTCTCCTAAATCTCCTGCCTTTGGGTGACAGGTTTAGAGCTGGCACAGGTATCGCAGAGCTCCCTGCCACAGGGGGGAACTCTGAGTCCTGAAAGGAGTTAGGCAAACTCTTTAAAAGCCCTCTGCTTTTTCTGGCTTTCTAGCCAAAGAACTTCCCTCTGGCCAAGTATAAATCTGCTGCAGAGGCATTTCTCATTCCAGATGCTTTGGAGTGGTATGATTCCTAAATAGCAGTACTTGGGGAGAGGGAAGGGGAACTCCTCAAGCAAACTCTGTGGAATTTACCTCATGGAGAAGACAAATCTCAGAACATAATCTAAAACCTTGCAAAAAAAAAAAAAAAGATCACTCTGTCTCTGGAACAGGACGAATTCAGGTCAGCTCTGAAACAGAACTGCCTTTTGAAGGGTTCCTCTATGGCTTACCCAGTTTACCAGGTGATGGTGACAAAAATAACAAACTCCAGTGATGCAGTAAGCAAGTGAGCTGAACAAAATTGGAATTTCCCAGCTCTTTCGCAAAAGCCCCAAGAACAGGTGCTTATTTCAACTCGTGCCAATGTGGGATTCACCAAGGAACAACATTCTTACTATACTTCTTAAAAGACTGACTGTGAACCTTTTCTGCCTCTACCAGTTAAAGGAGTATTCATAGAAGGATTTCCTTTGACAAATATTTCCACCTTCTTATGGAGCTTGGATCTCAGACAGCTTTGCACCTTTCCTTCAGAGGAGAAGAGAAGGAGGTAGCTTGTTTTGTATATCGAGTCTGAAATTGATCTGGTTTCACAACAGACCAATATTCCATGAACTCAGGGATTGAATGCTGTAAATTAAAGAAATATAAATTTTGGAACTTAAAACATTCAAATCCTAAAGTTCATCAAATGCATCAAAATATCTTTATTTTGGAACTTTGAGATAAAGCAAAATCTGAGTGTAAGATATTTACAGTATCCATTTAAGATAAAAACATTATTTACATCAACATTAGGGAGGAGGTCACCACAGTGTTAGTCAAACACAGGATCTCTCACCTCTGTGGAGCCCTTATGTTTATTTTATGAAGCCAAGGCTCCAGCACTCTCAAGTGCTGCAAGTATAAGTGAGCTCCCATTGTACCCTCCTGCCACAGCCCATGCAGGGGTGCAGCAGCTCCTGATGGGTAAGATTCAGTCAGAAATGTTACTGGATACTCAGGGCTAATATTTGCTCGTGTACAGAATCGTCAGCAGGGCTTCAGTGTGGCTCTCCTAACACAGAGGTTGTGTTTGCCATGTTGTGATTTAGTTACACATCTCCACCTTCAAGTCTAGGCAACTGAAGGGCACTTGAGCTCACACTGTGCCCCAAAAGGAAGGCAGCTGCCCCAGGACAGCAGGAACACAAGCACTGTGGGCAGGAATGATGAGGCACACAGCACTTTGAGGTGCCTGTGCCCTGCCTTGGGTGTAATTTACTGCAGGATCATCTGTCCAACCACTGATAGGAGTCAAGCTGTGATCAAGCTGAGCAACCAAACTATGTCGGAAATCAGTCGCTGACTACACACACAATTTCATTTTCAAAGACAAATGTTCAAAGTCCATTATTGACATCTGTAAGAACTGAGTCACCAGAGTGATGGGGCCAGGCAGAGTGCCAGAATCGCTCACTGTTCTCAGAAGTAAACAACGGCAACTGAAGTTACACATTCATGGCCCATTTCCTCCAGCTTCCTTTGGGGTTTGTTCTGCTTGGAAATCAACAACTTTCAACCCACACATTTCCTCACCGACAATTTGGAAGAGATGGGGGAACAGCCTTGACCAATGGTCAGAACTCAGTTCAGAAGAAGGTCTCCTCCCACTGCAACCTGAAGTGGCAGCACGGGTCCTTCTAGGCCCCATACAGTATTTTGTAAAAACAGATTAACTCAAAACACAAGGTCACTCACAAATCACCCCCTCCCCTTCCAAACGATTGATCAGAGGCAGTGGTGAGGCCCAAGAGCTGCAGAGGTATCAAAGCTTCAGTTTCTGTCCACTGTCTGATGACGGGGTCCTGCTGCAGAAGCCCCATCCAGACCCACCCGCTGTTTGCCAGCAGGGATTTTAGCAGGATCTGTCTTTGTCGGGGCCACATGCTGCCCTCTCGTGGGAAGCCCTGCCGATGGTACCCTGCTGCCTGGGCACAGGCAGCCCTGAGCCCGGGGACAGCGCCGTGGGGAGCTGCTCCCACAGCCCCGGCACAGCAGCTTCAGGCAGACCACCGCAGCTTCACTCTCTCAGCCCAAACCCTCAAAAATCTCCTTATTTGAGCACCTTCACAATATCCCAGGCAAGAACAGAGCCTGAGAGGTGTCTGAGGGACGGATGAGGCTCTAGCATTTCACATGAAGTTATGCCAGAGCACGTGTCCAGAGCATCCCTAAGCCAGACTGCCTTCCTCATTGGATTTTACTTCCCCAGTCCTGCATGAGGAAACATATCCTGCTGGGATAGATAGGCCTTTTTTATCCACTCCAAGAGCAAATGGTCATGTTGGACTTGTGTCCTGCACAGGGCTGGGACAGGTATTTGTGATGTGTTTATTCCAACACTGCTGCATCCCTCTCACACCACAGGCACTGCCTGCAGGGCTTTCTGGACAGCCCTGGGCAAGACAGCAATGCCTGCAGTGTTGAGCCTTCAGTTCCTAGAGCTAAGCTTCCTTCTCCCACTGAATGAAGTTGCTGTTCTCAGCATGGATGAGCCTTTTCAGGGTTTTATTTTTGTAAGTTTGCTGAGAGAATTAGCACCTACAGGAGCCAGGGCACAATAGTTGTGCTATGTAAGCCAGACAGGCCCTCTGAGCACTTTCTGTCGGTCCTGTTTTTAATAACTGGTCTCAGCTTTTCCACACAGCCCCTCACACCAGGACTACACCAGTAACAGCAAACTGGGGGCCACCCAAAATCCATGAGCAGTGCTGTGTCACATAGAGACTGGTCCACTGGACACAGAGATGCTGAATTCCAGTTTTCTGAAATGCTTTCTAAATGTCCACTTTAAACCTCACAAAAACCACCATCCCCTCTCTTGCCCTTAGCTGCTTTGTGTGGCTGGGTTTTACCCCAGGAAGCCCCTCCAGAAGCCAGGTGAGCTGGCATTTTGCAAC
Organism: Oreocharis arfaki; assembly: GCA_013398015.1. NCBI lineage: Eukaryota > Metazoa > Chordata > Aves > Passeriformes > Paramythiidae > Oreocharis > Oreocharis arfaki. Next base: position 36,023 of record VZRR01008583.1, read on the forward strand.
AGGTGATAGCTACCACTCTTATATTTGACTGAGGCAGAGAGGATGAGGCCTCCTCTAGCCAGCCATAAACTTGTCCTGTACAGAAGTGTTTCATGGACGTTTGTAGTGAGCATAACGGGCAACACCTGAGCTAAGGACTCCTAAACAGCAAACTGCATCTCAAGTGACCACTTCAGAATATTTCAGCTTCCAGTGCAACTTTTTCTCTCCTCAAAACTATGAACCCTTGATTTCCTGATCCTCAGAATCATCACAAAATGGAAATTTCATGGCATATGATTCGTAAGTCTACATTGCCTATTGAATAAACTTCCCAGTGGAAAAAAAGAGAGGCCTTTGGGTGCATCAGATCAAGTTTAGGAGCTAGACAGCATAAGGGAGTTTCCTTTATGAATTCTGTATTTACAGACATCTCCAACAAGAAAAAATATTTCAAGGTCTTCTTTTCCAACCTGTTTTTTCTCATTGTGTGCTAAACAGGCTTTGCTTCATGGAAATTGAAAAACTTCCTCATCAAGATATGCTTAATCAGAGAAAAAGCTGTACTAACACACATATATTTAAACAGAGAAGGATACTGTTTTTTCCCTTTTTAACACCTAAACTGATTTAATAAAGTAGTTTAAAGTGCAGCATGAGAATATCATTCATAATCTGCTCTGATTTGTAGAAAAACTAGATGAACTTACCTACTGAGTGGAATGTGTCCCTTGAGTTCTCTAACTCCTGTTTTCCCCACAGGTGCTCTGTCTGCATCACTGCTCGTGGGTTTTCTCTACAGCCCCAGCAGAACATGTGTTGTGGAAAGCAGACTTCCACAAGAGAGAGTTAAAATCTGCCTGTGAGCAAAAGAATTGTTCAAATAAAATGGCAGCAGCAAGAGGTGTTGTAGGATGGGTTTACTCCAGGGATCCCCAGAAACAAACCCGAGTTTGGCTCAAGTTCTTTGAGAAGTACTTGTTTGTCTCCTCCAGCAGCAGCCTTGCACAAGCACAGTCTGAGTGGAGCAGCATCCAAAGGAAGTGTGTTTACATTTTTGTTGTGATGGGTTTTGCAATCTACTTCTACTGCATTTACAGGATGCCATCTACATGCATGAGGGAAAAGGCATTTACATTTAAGCCTTTTTAACTCAGAAATACTTGTGGACCACTATCCTTGCATTCTGTTACATAGGATTATCATATTGCCATTGCTTCCTGCTTACCCACACCAGACCTCCTCTGATTCCTCCGATTTAAATGAGCTTCAAGTCTTCCTCTCCATATTCTGCTATTATTTCTGTTATGTAAACACCTGAAGGTCCCAGACAGAATTTGAGCTCCCACTGTTGTGGGAGTTCCCAGGATAGTTCATATTGACCTTCCCTGTCCCAGAGGGGATCTGAGCACTTGTGTCCATCACTGCAATCCAGCCCTGGTAGCATTCACAGAATCAGGAAGAATATTTGAATAACACAGTTTTCTCCTGTGATCAGCTTGTCGTAACCATACTTTCCCAGGACCTCTATATTCCTGTATGTCATTTAGTCTGCTGTCTTTGCCATGTAAACCAGTGTCACCTTCCCACAGCAAACAGCTGAATTACACAGTTGTGTCTTCCAAAACCCAGATGAGCCTCGGTGGACACAGTCAGTGAAATACAAATCAGTTCTCTTCACTGTGGTCAAAGGAAGCTAAAGGTCAAACAGGCAAATGAATAAATTAAGGAGAAGATATTTGGATTACTTTTATCAAAGTTTAATAAACTAACTAAAACTAATAATCTCAACATAATATTAGAAAAAAGCCAAACAGAAAAACGGTACTAAAAATTATTGCAGATTGACTTATTTTCAATTTCCTATGACCTAACTATATTTTTCAATTCTCAGAAATTAAGCCACTGAATTTAACGACACTGTGATATAATCTTAAAAGCATTCTGGGAACTTGTGTCTTAACACAGGTTTTCACCTTGTTTTCCTTGGTTTGGGGTTTTTAAAATTATTTTTCATTTTAAACAAGGTGGTTTGGGGTTGGGTTTTTTTGTTTGTGTGAAGATTTTTTGGTTTGCTTTTTAGGAAAAATAATCAGATGAATCTACAAGGTAATAAAATACTTTGGAGTTACTTTAAGTTGTTTATCCTGTCTTCATGCAGCTTGTTACAACAGACCAATTGACTCCAGCTCATGATATCGGAGACACTTTAAGAACAATTTTTAGAATTCATACCAGGATAATTCTGGTATTTTACTTGCCAGAATTATGTGTATCTCGTACGTGAAGAATTGTATCTTTATGGGTATAGAGGCAGCCTAGCAATATACTACATGAAACAGAATGCTGTGGTAAGCAGATATTCCCAGATAAAGTGTATCTGATGTGCAATAACTTGTTAAACAACCATTAAATTTGTCAAAACCACTCTTTAGCACAGCAAAGACAACTAAAAATATTACCCAAGAACTTCATGCAGCTAAAAGTTCACTGGTTTATTTCTCTTATCGAGAGTAACAGTCTGAAACATTTTACATTAATTTACAATAATCAAAAAGATCCTTATGCTTATCTCATGTAGGTGACATTGAGTCATCCAGTTAGCACTAATTATTATTCCAAAACTTAAATCTTGTTGTATAAGGTTAAACATTTTTTGAGTCATTCGTTGCCAAAACACAACATCAGTCTACAACCACACAGAAAGTAGAAATTGAAATTTCTACGGAGCCACTACCATCACTATGAAGATACAATGCCAAGTGTTTGCAACATTCTGCAAGTTATCACTACTCCCAGCACTCAAGGTAGCAAAAATTCCCTCTTCACTTCTTACTGTACACACAGGAATTACAGTAAAAGGGGAAATTTTGATCCATAATGTTAGATCAAGGGAAACAGAAGTGCTTCTGAGTCATTTGCTATTTAAGTAGGAAGGGAACAGGGCTGTGGAACAATGAGGATTCTTCTCTGAAGAAGGGCAGGTTTTCTCCTCAGCCTCAGGCCGCGCACACTCCTCTCCTCCCAGCAAAGACAGTGGCCTGTGCTCGTGGGGCGAGAGAAGCAAAGCTGGGATCTCTCTGCACACCCAGGCCGTGGGTCTCAGGCAGCCGTGCAGAGCTGGCACAGCGGGACTGTGAGGGGAGGTGCAGTGCGATAAACCCAGAGCAGAGGGCAGTAACTCGTGCACGGAGCAAGACAGACCGATTTCACCCACTAGAAACATTTGGATGTTTCACAACTTTGGCTTTCTTGAACGCTGGTTGAAACCAAACACGGATTTGTGTGTCCCTCAGCACCACAAAACAGAGCTGTTGAGATCTGCAGCCTCCCTGGGAGGGAACACAGCAAGAACTGGCCTGTTTTCCCTTGGCACTGAGCACACAGACCACAGCAAAGCCCCTCCGCTGGGCTTGGCCCAGAAGCTGGCACATCATGGCCCTCTCCCCGCAGTGCCCCACCACCTGAGCAGGACTGCAGCACCTCGACCGCTCCAGAACGCTCCTCTGCCACACAGAGGTGGCTGGTGGCTCACTGGGGCTCACTGACACGCTGCCTCTGGCACAGGAAGCCTCCAACAGTGCGGGGGTAGGGGCTGTGCAGCCAAAGGGAAACTATCTGGAAATACCTTCCTGGGCTCTCTCCACGACAGCACGCTTCACCACAGATGCAGCAAAGCCTCTCAGCACCCTTCCTCCTGGTTTTGGCATTCCTCAGTCATTCCCCTCCCCAGTCACACTGCTTTGTGCCTTCTGCCAGATAATCCTGTCCTGTTTCCCCACAAAGGCAGCAGGAGCCCTGTTCAGGACAAAGCACAAGGCACAAGGACCTGTGTTCCTTCCCTCCTGCTCTGCCAGTTCTCCCTGTGCCTCGCTCCTCTTGCTGCAGGCCTGGAGCCCCATTCCTGGAATGGGCACTCACCACACTGCCACAGCCGTCTCCCAGCAGCTGCTGGAGCCCCAGTGCAGCCAGCTGGGAGACACAGCCCTCCCTCCTGGCAGCAGCACAAACCTCCGCCCTGCTCTGCCCAGGCCATGGCAATTCCTCCTCCTCCTCCGCAAAACAGACACAGCGCCACACGGCCCCATCCTGAGAGGATCTGCTCTCCAGCTCTGGCCAAAGCCATTGTCCCTCTCCCTCATACCATGGCCAAGACGTGTCCTTGCCCCACACACCCCACCATGGCACAGCAGCTCAGCAAGGCTGAGTCAGGAGCACCCATTTGATCCCAACAGTGCAGGGAGGCGATTCAGAGCCCAGCTGTTGATGAGGGTTTCCTCTGTCACACTGTGGACGTGGTATTATTCACATACAGCAGTTAAATACCACATGCCAATGCAAGGAAACCCAGGAGACCTGACTCCACACCCTAGGAAAGGAAGCATTTTTCCTGACTACCCTGTGAAATGTCCATACATTTCTTAAGATGGCACAGAGAGGGAGTTTGGTGCCCACTGCACCCCTTGGCATGACCAGTGACCGAAAGACAGAAGTCATTAAGTCCATTTCCAAATGGATGGGAATGTGGCTATCTCCCTTGAAGGCAGAAGGTCCTCAAGGTACATTACTCTGAGAGAATGGATTGTATGGCCAGAGGACATGCAAGTGTGGACAGAATAGCACTGAGACAACATTTTGATCAGCACAGTTCTCCTCACAGGCCTTCTCAGGATAGCCTTGTCTCCGACAGGAAACACAACCTGAGGAGAAGGACACAGCGTCTGGGAATCCTGAAGAACAATTTGCCATAGACAACCTTTGTGGCCACAGGCTGGCTGAGTCGTTGTACCTCTCCTTCTCTCCAGCCAGACAGGGAAAGCAGCTCTTCTCTGCTCAATGAGGCCATTGCAAGGTGCTCAGAAAAGGTAGAGAATATAACAATTGAGGCTCATACAAGAACCTTACCCAGCTTTAAACAGTGTTGTACCAAAAGCACCATCTATGCAAAGCCTGCATTTAAAATGGGGCTTCTGTGTTCACCTGCAGGTGCTCAGAGGACAGAATTTTATACAACTTGGAAGATGCCTTTTGCTGTCCCAGGCCTATGCACAGGGACAACACTGGGATTTAGAAGAATCTGGTCTGTTCTAAGAGTTGCAGACAGCCCAAAATGGAAGTGTCCGGTGGGTCAGGGCCTGTTTCCCATTGCTGTAGTGTCCCCAGTTTATTCTGGTATCACTCCATGTAAGCCAATAGATCATTAGCATGGACTTGGTGTGAGCCAGACCCTGAACATTCAAGCTGATATTCAACCCTTTGCTTCATGCCACATATAGTTCAGAGAAAAACTGCACCTTGTGCAGTTCTTGGTGTCACTGGCTTGAATTAAAACTACGTGAACCTTAGCTCTGAATTTCCTGCGCAGCAAAAGCTGAGAGAGACATCAATCCTGTTCTCACTTTCAGCGAGACCAAACATGAACCCAGCTTTGTTGAGGTAATGTGCAGTAATGGCAGCCCAGGGTTCATCCCAAACCACACTACTTAGCCTGTCTGACCTCATTAGCTTTTAGAGGTGCTGATGAAGCAACGGAACAGAGCTCTGCAAACTTATGCTTGGCGCCATTCAGTTACAGAAATCATGGGCAGTCTCCAATTCAGGGAGCCATGAAGTATCCTTTGGTACCCAAAAGGTATTATCTGGAAAAGCATCGAAATTCTGTTCACCAAAACATTTATATTAGCTGAGAAAGCCAAACTCTGCCAAGAACAGAGCTGGAGAGCATCCCTGGAGTGTCTCTGCCAGTGTGTAAAACACAGAAAGCAGCCCCACCTACCACAGCCCCTCTGTGCGTGCCCAGGGCTGCTTTAGCTTTTGAGTACAGTGCCAACTATTTGTAAGGCCTCAGAAATCTGGAAACTTTGGAGCGCAGCAGCCGAATGAAGGATCTTGGGAACATCTCTCTTGACTCTTGGGCTGTGTACTTGAAGTAGTTCTGTGGATGCGCCAACACGTCAAACAATGCTTTTATCAGCTTCTTGTCCTAGGAAAAGAGAAGCAGATTTTCTTGTAATTCCACAGAGGAGTTATGGTCAGTATTACCAAAGTTTAATGTCTGTCTAACTTATAAAAGATTATGGGCATTTTACTTTTCAGGTGTTTCAGGGGCTTGGAACCAGAGCAAGGCTGACATTCAGGCCCCTGGGAAGTCACTGGCGTTCCACATTAGCAGCACCAGAATTTCTTCCCTCCTCATACATCCGGGAACAGCAAACAAACCACAAAATAAACACACACTTGAGCTGATATTCAGCAAAATAAAGACATGCACTCAACTTGTCTATGGAAGTCCCCTAACCAAGTTCAGAGAAATCCACAAAGAGATTTCTTTTGCCCAGGCAGGAAAAGCCTTTGCTAATCTACAGGCTACAAGGAGCAGCACCAAGTGCTTTCTCAATAAATTAATTTCCCTAGTAGGCCTGATCCACCTTCAATCCCCCTGAGGAAAGGGTCCCATATCCACTGCTCTGCACAATCAGGATCTGCTGTTTCACCCCATTTCCCTGAAGCAGCACAAGTCTAAGTGCACCAAGGAGCAGACCTGATGCAGGGCAGGAAGTAAACTCACACCAAATAATATAATTTCCAATCAAAATCAACGTGTTTAGTGGGAGGAATGTACCTTAAGTATTTCTTGATGATTTTCAGAGGCATAAAGTCTGCCATCTCGAACAATGTCTTCTATTAGTTCTTGGTAATCCTCTGTGGGGGAATGCACAAGAGAGTAATTTGCAGGTTCACTTCACTTGCATACTCAGTACCTCCCTTGGCTACCCATGGAAGCCCTGCCCTCAGAAGAACCAGTGGTACTTTGCCCTCATGTTAGCAGTCAGAAAATATTCCAAACATTTTTGTGTTTACTCTGGGAGCAGTGTACTCTGCTGAGCAGCTCAGCATCAATCTGTCAAAAGCAAAAGAAACCATAAAGCACCCAAAACTGGAGTGCATACTGTAACCAAGTAACCTGCTTCAAACCAGCTGAACTGCAGGAACCCATCTGCACACACCCACAACCTGTTATCGACTTCTTTCTACAGGAAGAACGAAAAAAAATTACGTAAGAGGATGCTTTCTTAAAAGTAAACCCCTGGTCAATCATAACCAGAAATTCTTCAAAAGGAGAGGTCTCCCCTGAAAAATTATTTATCCACCACTGGTGAAACTCTGCAGATCACAGCAGGGATGACTCCCTCACAATTAATCCAGTGTGAACGGAACTTCACTTATGCTGAACTGCAAATCCTCAGCCCCAGTTTCACACCTCGTGATTCTGACGAGGATGAGGTGAAAATCTTTCCCCTCAAGCATCTTCTCAATATAGATATTTTGCTCTCTGGTTCTAGGTCACAAATGGTAGCAGCAACACGATAAATCACAGGTACTTGGGCTCTGCCTAATTCCTAACTGGGGCCACCCAAAGAAAATGGAAGGGCACAGAAGTGCATAAAAATTAGATTTTAGCTCTGAGCTCTGTGATTTGCAGGCCAGAGCCCAGAACCCCAGCTCTTTGCTTAGGTCTGTGGAAGACTGGAAACACGGTGGCACTTAGACTGCAGTGTACTGCAGAATTCCCTAAATTAGGTTTCAATGAAACAGCCACTGGAAGCAGCTCCTAGTGACACTGCTGGGAGCACTGGGCTGCCCTGCTGCTTAGGGAAGGGAGCTCTGCGCTGCTGCAGCTGCACTAGCCCACATCAGCCCAGCTGCTCACACCCACTTACCATCATATGTTACATAAGGAACTTGGAATCCTTTGGCACTGTTCCCTTCATTGGACTTGAACTGGATCCACAGTTTCTTAGACCTGGAAGTGAAAGCTATGGGGCGCTCGTAGGTCTGGCAGGTCTCGTACGTGGTCACTGAGTTGGAAGAAGCTTTCAAAGAAAACACACAAGGGGCAAGTTGGGTGACAATGCTTCATACTAATGAGCTGTTAGAAAATAGGTTGAGCTACCATCACAAAAAATGCTTGCTAGTGTTAAGAAAACTCCTCAGAATGTGGCAGGCCATCCGTGGATTGCAGGCCATCAACAAGGGACTTCTTGGCAAGGGAATATTTTCCTTTTTCCTAAAAAAAACTGTCTACTGTTTGAAGGACGTGCCTTTACTAGAAACCGAGGTTGTTTATCCACACGTCAGGCACCTGTAAGGATTAGCAAGCATTTCCTCCTTCCTAACCCAGGCTAGAACTGCTTAGCATAATGCCTGACTGGTTAGCTTGAGCCACCTACCCCTTCTTAACAATATTTCTCTCAGAGTTCACTGACACATTATAGCCTTGCACCCCTGGTTTCACTGAAAACTATGGAGCAGCACTGACAAATAGGCCTTCTCCATTTGCCATTTAAAGGAATTTCTGCTCTTAAGCAGAGGCCAGGCTACATTCAGTTTTTGCAAACAGCAATGCCTGTGAGAGCTCTGAGATATGCCTCAGTGGGTATTTCAGACTCACAGCTTTTTCTCATCACCAGGTAGTCTCCACACTCGTCTTCTATGGGCAGGAATATTTCTGGAACCACGATCAGGATGCGGCGCTTCGGCGGTGGGTTGATATTCCAGGTGCACTCTGTGTTTGCAGGGTAGTCCCCGGGATAGTTGGGTGATTCAATATATCCAGTGTAGTCTCCCAGTTCCCCTCCACACTGCCTGTCTGGAAAAGGAACACAGTATGCAGAACAAGGCAAAGAGAGGTCACCCTACAGCTCTCCTGCAGTCTCTGTCAGCTGCACGGGTGACAGACACACATTTTCCTTTCTGCAGCTGCTGCAGGTACAGTTCTCTTTGCCAGGCTCTCACATTTCCGTGTAGGTGTGTTTACACACATCTGTGTGTATGTAGGGACTCCAGAGGTGGTTGTGAGCAGTCACATCTCTGCTCTCCATTCTCTCTCCTTAATTTACCCTCAGCTTCCCACACCACAGCTACCATAAATCCAGAACAGTGGCTCCCTTTGTAATTGCCTCTTTGAAAGGTTGTTATTAGGAAGAAATGGTTACTACAGCTATTAGGTTGTGTGAGCCAGCTTCCATTCCTCTTAACAGGAGCGAAAAAACCAAGGTGCTGTGAACACAAACTCTGCTATATCAAAGGAGAAAAGGTTTAACAGAAAGACCCTGAGCAACCCAGCACCGACTGGCAAAACACAGTCATCACTTCCCTCGACAAGGATGACAGAACCAGTCTGCAGAAACAGTCTCTCACAGACCTCAGTGAGCCATGTGGGGTGAGATGCAGGCAGGCAGCAAAAGAGAAGCAGCACCTCTGCCTTCTCTCCAGCTCCCTGGAGCAAAGCTAAGTTTTGCCCTTAGGGCCACTCCAAACATTAAGGTCCCAGCCTTTTTATTTGTAAGAAACACCAAAGCCATCTTGCTGTACTTACTTTTGCACTGTGTTATGTTTGTTGACCCATCAAAATCAGTAGTGGTGTTTCCAGGGCAGGAAATGCAGTAATTTTGTCCAAACTCAGGCTGGTATGTCCCAATTGCACAGCGAATACATCGGTGAGTTGTGGTGTTGTAAAAATGGCCAGGAGAACACTGAACTGGACAGTAATTAAGTATGAATCATGGTTTAAAAAGCAGCACTAGCATACTAGAATATGCTTTTATTCATTTGTCTAAGACCTAGTGTAATTTCAGAAACCGAAATGCCGTATTAGTAAACTGCAAGAGTAGCAAAAAAGAGGCAATTAAGAAAATTTTAGTTCATCAGGTCATTTTGTGCAAGTTCAAAATCCCCAAATGCAGCACTACAGAGTGGTTGTATGTGAAAGCAGCAATAAATCCATATTAATAAACTGTGAGGCTAACAAAACTATTTCGGTTTATCAGGTCATTTTGTGCAAGCTGAAAAGACCTACTATCAAATATGGTTTTCTAGGCTGCACAGTCCCTTTTTTTTCCTATTCCTTTTAAGCCCTGCTTACTCCCAAATAATTCTTGCCGAGTTTTGGAAGCTAGCTCAGCCAGGAGTCCTTCCCTATGTGCTGCCCCAATCCAAATGCTCCAGATAATCTCCAAATAGCTCTTGCATCTATGATTCCATGTCTCATGTGGCCTCTTCCACATGCAAATTCCTGAGCTCTTCATTTCAGTTAATAGAAAGAATTCCTTTAATCTCCGCTCCAATTTGAAAGCTGAACCTCATTTATAGACTTGTTTTTGTTTATGTTAAATCAAACTGAAATCAGTTCCTCTTATCTTGATCCAGAGTTGTAACATTGTTTTTTAGCACTTCAATTTTGGAAAATTAAGTATGAAAAAGCAGTATTCGTGGGTTCAGTGATTCTACACTGAAGGAAACTATTAGATATCACACTACTACCAGTAATACTAATCCTTCAACAATACTGCAAAATTCTTACAATATGCTGCAATTCTCAATGGTAAACATATCTTAACTGAAACTATAGAGATCTCTTAATCCAAACCACTACCAAATGTTTGCATCAGGACCTTATTTCTATCCCTTTTTTCTGCTCTGCAGCAGTAGATTTTCTGTTAAGACTTTGTCCTCTAGTGATTTCTATAAGTAATTTTCTTCTACCCATGCTTTTGGTAATCAGCTTCAGAAAGAATTGAGGCTTTACTGAATTTCCTTGCAACCAGGCCAACCAGCTATGAGACTCCTGGAAGGACTGACCCTCAGAAGGAGAAAGAACCTTCTCTGAATGCCCCACTTGAGAAGCAGCATTTGTTTTTGCCTCAGATTAATGCAGTTCATCAGATACATCTTGGCTTTACCTTTGGTCTCACAGTCCTGAAACAAGGATGCTCCGCTGTGCCTTGTTGTTAGACCTCCTCCACAGGGAAAGCAGGATACTCTCCCAGCTTCAGGCTGGTAGGTTCCAGGGGGACACAGCAGGCAGGGCTTGAAGCCATCAGGAGAATATTCACCCGGGGAGCACTGATCTAGAGGAGGAAGAACACACATTATAGATGAAGGTGTGTTAGTGAGCCTGTGCAGGACCTGCAGCCCCACAGTGAAACTGCTCTCCTTTACCAGGGCAGCTGCAGCCACGGGTCCAGAGCTGGATGCTGGCAACAGCTAGAGCTTGATACCTCCCATGTGCAGTGCAAAACAGACACGAGTAACCTTTGGTGCTAGAGAGCTCTTCTGGGAGCTGGAATGGATTTCACACTTCGCTGCATGGCCGCACTGGACACAGCCCGCCCAGTGCTCTCTGCTCATCTGTACAGTGCAATTATTTAGTGATCATCTCCTCATTCTAGCTAGAGAGCTCTTGAACTCCTCCCAAATGAAATAATTTAGTAGTGAACCTAAGCTGCCAAGAACGTACTTCCAGATTTCTGTAAGTACTTTAATCTTAATATTGTTGAATAATCATATTTCATAACCATTAGCGTTCCTGGATTGTGTGAAAACCTCGAGTGCAACAAGTAATCGTGCAAATTTGGTAAGCGAAACATTGTGCCTCAAAGACTTTTAAAGCAGAAATATTCTGGCCATTCCTCTGATACTGGATCTTGGATAATTATTACCTGTGCACTGGACTGCTGTGTTCTGCATGGTGCATAGACAGCACTGACTCAATCTGACTGATATTACTTAAGCACACACCTCAATATTATCTAGCAAGCCCAGCAATATTCATGAGTATCTTTGAAAAGTTCTGGTTTTCAAACTTCGCACAAAAGAACTGGCTTCAGTGTCAGTATTTAATAATTACCCTGCTCTGGAAAGGCACAAAACACTGTTGCAGTTGTTCAGCTGTGCTGAAAAATTCTGTCCTTTTAAGACCTGTTACGATAATAAACTGTTAGTTTTAGTTTATAGCTCCAATAAATCACTCAGTGAATAGCTGTTTTGTTAGGAAGTTAAATTGGCCTTGGCTTCGTTTCAGGATATGTGACTAACAACAAGCAGGGCATTAACTACCGGTCATGATCAATGATGAAGAGTTTTGTTTATGGCTGATACACCAAGAGGAATAGTTGAGTGCTCCTCCTTAGCTTAAAAATAAAATGCAGCAGGTTAAGCCATGCTCTGTTGCTTATCAATGAAAGCTTGTGGGGAAGTCTTAGCTCCCGGTTCTTTTTCCACCACACATCACTTCTGCCCTCATAAGGACACACATTCATTTGCTCCCACACTTTTCAAGCCTTTCTCCGTTTTATAAACATTCCTACAGAACACTCATCTCTGTACACTTTGTGCACTTCCACAAACATGAATGAATTCAGGCTTTCATTGCAGCACTCCTAATAAGGTAAGGAAAGAGCACTATTTACAATTTCACGACAAGGAAAGACAATTCAGGGTTAGGAAAGGTGATTCTGGGAAGTGGCTACTGACTTCAGAAACCTAGAAGAAATGGAAAGACCTGAGCAAATCTCTTTCCCTCATAAAACTCCATCACTCTGTGGGAAATCAATGCTCTGAGTGGCCTTGCTAGAAAATAACTGCTCTCTGCTCTCTCCCCTATGCATTTTTCCATCCATTTTAATCACATGTCAAGTTTGGGATGCTTTGGTTTGGTTTTTTTTTTCTTACATTTGGGAGAAGGGGTGTCTCTGTCCTGTGTTTTGAACAAAAACACTGACAATTCAAATTCAGTCTTAAAACTGTACTTCAGGTTTCCTAAACTTGCTCTGAGTCCAGCAGAACAGTAGGACATCTATCAAAGCTCCAAGGAAACCTGCCCCGGGCAGGAATCAAACCCACAACTTATGTGGAATTGCTGATGTGAGAACTTATCCCATCAGATCTCTCTTGACAGCTCTACCATCGGCATCTTACTTGCCTTGAAACCACATGTTGTGAAAATTGTGGAGCTCCCTGTGGGATACAACTTGAGTTCATCTAAATCTTCCTGGGTTATTTAGCAAAGTGCCTAATTTTTGAAAATTTGCAGAGGAAGCAAACTTAGAAAGACCTCCTCAGATATCACCGAGATCCTCAATCTGGGCCAAAGCAAAACTTTTCGATTAAATCTGAACCATTTGAGTCAAGTATTTCCTTTTGATTTTCCTAAGAGGTGGCAACAACAGAAGGAAAAAAGGCTGACTAGCTACCCCCTGCACCACTGTAACAGGGTGTGCAAAACCAGCTGCAAAAAGCTCTGACTTCTGAGACACACCAAACACTTCAGGGTTTGATTAATCCTCTGTGCATTTGAGAAAAGAGGTCAGTACACCCACATACAGATCTTGCTATTTACAGTCTGACAAGTACTCAATATTCAGTGTAAATATTAGAATTACTGCATGCCATGTCCACGTTTTAATGCCTCAAGCTCACAAATACATGTTTCTTCGTGTGACTAGGTCAAACCAAGCTTTTCAGAGTGGTACAAGTGTCCAGATAATTCGATCCACAAACACATTCCCTGTAAGCTGCTCCCAGTTCCTCTTCATCATCCACCCAGAAGTGTTTCAAACACAGGCCTCTCGTGCAGCCCCACTGGAGCACAGAGCTGGGGTAATGAGGAAAGCCTGTTTGGAAGCTCACAGCGTTCACAGGGGCCCAATTTAGCATAACAAACAGTGTTAGATTCAATTGCAGTAACATTAATAACAGAGATGTTATTCCAGCACAGAAGTAATCCCACAGAACTCCATAGGACTGTGCATAAAATTAGGATGAACCTTCTCTTAACAAAAAGCCCAACAAAATTAACAAAACCCAAAAATCCACAAGAAACACCTCTAAGAAGTTCAGCTTTTCTAGACATTTGCTCAAATAAAACAAATACAGAAGTTCATGAGCTTCATTTTGCAAAACTAGAAACTGCATGCTCCCACCTGACAGGTGGGATATACCCAGTCAAAACCAGATCTGAAGATTTGCAAATGATGACATTAAATCACAATTCCACGGGCTGGCTTTGCTCTTTTTTTCAGAAACTTGATTGTTTTTCTCCAAATGAACAAAAGAACCAATTGCCTCTAGCAGACTTCATTTCTGCAGCCACTGTCTTTGTTTATCTTCAATACCCGTTAAAAACCTGGTCTTGAGTCTCATGCAGCTGTTTTAAAGGGGAAAAAAAAGTGAAAGCTTTTCTGATGCAAAAAGAAGAAGAAAAGGGCGGGGGGGGGGGGGAAGAGGGGGCCACAGGGAACCAGGATTAACAGTTACAAAGACATTTAAAGGCTCTTCCCCTCTTTTCAACACATTAGCCTTTGAGCATTTGCTCCTATAGACAAACACTGCAGTATCTCAGGGGCTGAGAAGGTGAACCTCATAAAGGAGGTCATGATCCACCAATTCACCATTTTCTTAAGAATGATGCCTTGACTTTATAAGGAAAATCACCCACAAGTGATGCAAATTGATTCTGAAGCGGCATCCTTTAAGTTATTGTGTTTTAGCGGGTCACACATTTAGGTCACATGAGATGGTTACGCATTCTGAGGATTTATGTCTTGAATCTATGATTGCCAGGGCAAGCAGGTTAGCAGGAAAAATAGCACCCTTTTTCCCCATTTGATAATTCGTTTCTTCCTCTTGGATTTTCATAAAATTGTAAAAAAATAAAACCAACAACAGTTGTCTAACACAACTATTAATTATAACAACTGCAAAGGCAGGCAGCACTTTGCTTTTCCTTTTAGATATCTCTCTCATACTCTCATAATGCCTGTATCGTACCACATGCAAACTTTTGAGAAGTAGTTACTCATTTTGTTTGAAATGTTTATATTGTATTTGCATCCTCTCAGCTAAGGGGACAGAACTGCTGAATGCTGAGCAAGAAATGTGCTGACACCTCCCACACAAGATGAAGCTGCTCATCATTTACATCAGAGCAGTGCCTGTGCCAGTGCTGCTCATGCCTGCTGTTCTCTTCAGCTCTTTGGGGGAATCCACTTGCAACTACTGTGGAGCTAGGACATGCTGTTATGTCCTTTTTTGCACCTATTTCAGGAAATGGTAATTCTCATTGCCTCCTTCCTCCTCTGAAAGTATTGCTGTGTCCAACACCAAAAAAAATACCAAATGGTGCAGACGAGGCATGCTTTTGACTCCATGGGATGTGATCAAGGTATGACAGCTTTAAGCAATGGAAAGGCAGCTAAATTGCTTGTTGTTTGAACTTATTTTCTTTCAATATGGAGGTTTATGGTAAACCAGTCTCTGAAAAGGAACAGGTAGTATTTAAACAGTTGGTCTTTAGCTATTAAATCTCTCTGAACTCAACTCATACGGGAGAATGACTACTTGTAGCCAGGCTAGTGAGTGAAACTGCATTCTCCCCGAGGCAAATCTCCTCTCAAGGAAGCATGTAGCATTTCCAGCATCCTTAGAGGGTTCACATGCAGTCTCGATGCACTGACATTCCAAAATTCCAGTTTGTTACCTTAAGATCTACTTCAATGCAGGAAGATCATACTTCTGCTAAGAGAATCCAGTTCTCTGGGAAGGCTGATGAAAGTTCCCTTTTTGCTATATGCATTTCATGTGATATCCATTATGATGGACCTACCACTGGTTGCCCCTTGGAAGCCATTCACAGGATTTCCTGGGATTAACCAACATGAGCCAATGCTGAATGTGCTTACCATTGATACACAGCTCACACATAACAGGGAGGAAAAACACAACACTTGAACCTCTAAAGCATCAGGAAATCCCAAAGAGAACTGTACAATAAACAGCAAACTTGAAATAAATTACACTGTCCCTTAGAATCAGCAGTGAATTCCCTTTTACCATCAACAGCTTTTTAAAGAACAGCAGATACGCACATGCAATCATCCAGAATATTAAGAATGACAAAATACCCTGAAAACCACATCTAGTTTGTTCCTGGTGCCTCTCTAAAGCTTTTCTTCTGTGCCCTGCCCCACTCAAGACAGTAGGAGTTAAGACAGGAAAATCAGGGATAGAACTACCTCACCAGAAGCGTGAAACCAAATGAAATTTATCGTGCTGCTGCAACTGCAGACCAGTTACCCAGCACAAAAGCTGTCAGAGCAGGAGCTGGACTTTCCCTCTGACACTGCTCAAATATAAATAATGTTTCAGACAGTGCTGTGCCAGGAGAATTCTACCATAGGAAGAGGACTGTCTGATTAAATAAGACTGTATCTAACCTGACCTCACTTCAAGTATTTGAAAACTATTAACTAAAACCTGCATTTCACTCAGTAACTGCATCAAAGAAGACTTGTAAGTTCCTTTGACTTACTTTTTTCCCCTCACTGCTTCCTACTCCTCTGGCCAGACTGAGCAAAATCCCTTTGCCAAAGTC
Organism: Oreocharis arfaki; assembly: GCA_013398015.1. Lineage (NCBI taxonomy): Eukaryota > Metazoa > Chordata > Aves > Passeriformes > Paramythiidae > Oreocharis > Oreocharis arfaki. The sequence continues at coordinate 52,215 of VZRR01008583.1, forward strand.
CTTTGCTGTCCAGAGAACACATCCACCACCTGCACTGAACCTATCTGCTGAGCAGTATCTTTTGCTGTGGAGTCACTTCCTCCCCAGAACCACTAGCATGTCTAGGTAAGCAGAGCCCCAGCCCTGTCCAGAAGTTCCCAAGCAGCTCTGCAAAACAATCAGATCAAAACAAAGGAAAAAAACCAAAACACCCTCTCCCACACAGATCCCTGAGCTAGCATCTCGCATTTCTTCACACTGTTCCCACTCTGTTCTCTTCTCCCCAGCCTATTTCTTAGCTCCTTCTGACTGGCAGCCCAAGCAGCAGCACCAGCCCCCCAGTCTTACCTTAATCATTCACCCTGGGACAATCAGCTTTTTCTAAGGAAATGAGGCGTGCGTAACAGCACTGCCTCTGTGTGTACTTTTGTGTCCTCTCAGCAGCTAGTGAGCTGTCTGCCCAGCTTCCACAGCCTGGCAAGTGATGCAGAGAGGTTTCAAAGATACTAATTTTCCCTACATTTAATGTAAATAAGTGGGGAACAAGTGCAAGGAGAGAGACCTTCCTGACAGCCATGTAAGCGAAAGACTGTGGTGCGAGTTCCACCGCCGGTTTGATCATAGCAAATCTGCGAAGGGATATGGTCTGAATAACTCAGCTGAAGAAAGGAAGGTTCATTTAGTGATTGCACCTTGTCAGGCACGAGCAAATCAAACCATAAGGCACAAGATACACGGGGTTGTTCCACTGCTCGCAGTAGCACCTATTAGCATGTCCAGAACAAACTGTGGCACTAATCCAGCAGCAGAAGAGGTCTGACTTCTACAAGTTGTTCTTCAAAACCTTTGTCTTCTTATGCTCAGTGGCTCTGTTTTAACCATGGACAGGTTGGTTGTGCCCACCACACCAAAGAGTTTTGCAGGCAGGCATTCCCCAAAAGCCCCCTTCCTCTCTGAAGTAGCACAGAAGTGCCGAGGATGCTTGTCATTCGTGCTGCAACATTAAACTTGTTCTGCAGCTACCTAAAACAAATTGTGTTTCTTTGCTGTTCCAGTTTCTAATTGTAATTCACATTGCCTTCTCCACCTGCAACATTTTTAGCTTACTCATTGCTGTTTTTTCCAGATGAAATCACAAATGTCTTCAGAGTCATACTGTGCTGCATACAATTGGACAGAGATTTTTTCGAAGCCTTCCTCTATCATCTAACAAAATAACTTGAAAACATCCTTGTAAACTCATCTTGGTGAAATTTCCAAAATTCTTCAGACTTATTGCAATGCTCCAAGAAAAAAAAAAAGAAATCTTACAGCTTTTTCCAATATTTCCTGAGTGATTCCCTGCTTGCTTGCACAGATGTTTTAAACAATTTTTCTGTTCTACGAATCCAAGTTTTTCTAGAGTTAGCAAAACTGGATTGGAAAATCTATTCTTAGGCCAAATGCTGCTGCTGCAAGACATATTAATTCAATGTGACAGGCATTTTAAAGGCTTGCTGATTCACAATCCACCTACACGCTGCCTACCCCATGCAGCCTGAATTAGCCGTCATGGTTGTTAGGCCCCTGTTAAGATGTAACATCTGACCCCTCTCCTTGACTTTTGTGCTTTGGAAGCATTTACTATGGACTGCATTATGGTGGTGCCCTCCAGTGCCACGATAATTAAGACTTTTCTCAGTTCTGGCCTATAAACCTCCTGCTCTCCATGAATTTATAACTCTGTCAGGAAGAGCCTTTGGGACTCCGAGCTTAAGTCAGGAAAGTGAATGTGACTGTATCAAATTCTGGGCAGCCTTTTTCTGGGGACAAGGGAGAAGTGAGATGTACACAAGCTCGGGAGCACAGCATGACACTGAATATTAAATGTAGTCTTAAAAGCAACACTGGTGATGTCAAGGCCATTGGTCCCAGGATTTCCACCTCCGAGCTCACCAGGCCTGAGCAAAGCAGTGAAACACACGAGATATTTTGTTCCCAATTCCCATATAACTCACCACATCTGTTCCCCAGGTGCATCTGTCCCACACCACAGGACTGCTGTGGCTCCGATGGCTTGAGAGCCTTCCTGGCCACCTCGTGGTCCGTGCCAGAGACGCGGATGCGGAACTGGTCCCTGCTGACCGTCTTCCGTAAGGTTCGGATGGTTTTACGGAACCTCTTTTCCGTCTTCTTCCGGGCACAGCGCACGTCACACGTGTCTGAAAAGCATCAGGGGTGAAAGCTGCTGTAAGTGACCATGCACAAAATCCCATCCAGTGCAAAACACCAACCAACTCAAATCACTGAGAAAGCAACCTCTGGGAACAAGTCTGAAATCCTTAAGGACAAATATACCGGGCAGCTCTTTGATCTTTGAAGCTATCCCCATCCCTCACTCTTTCTGAAGGAGTAAAATTAATTTTCAAAACAGGAGATACTTTTTATCTTCATTTTTGCGTACAGACAGAAGTGAAAAATACAGAAATTAAGGAGCAAATGGCAAGAAGCTTCAAACCGCACCTGGAATTATTTTCCAACCAACCTGTCACCTCCTTCCGGCTTGTTTCAAGCTCAAAGTCCGCAGTGATAAAAATCTCTCTAGTCGCTGTCAGTCTACTGAGGGCTCCATGAACTTTCTTGCCAGAGCTGCACGTTAGGTTTACATAGTGGAAGCTCTCCATTACTGAGTTTTGTCTCTCTGTATGAACAAAATCAAAGGAAGCAAAAGTTTGGCCAGCTCTGTTACTGAACATTCACCGGTGCTCAGCTCACGTGTCATCCTGAAGAGCTAAAGGGGAGCAAACCATCACCTCCATGTGCCAGCAAACAAACAGTCTGGCCGGTCTCTCAACTGGTGCACCCTCACAACACAGAGCCATGACCATTTTCATGGTTTCAGTGGGGAAATTAGGTTTAGTTAAAGGAAACACCCAGAATAAGCTCTGGTTCTGGAGCACATAACTTGTCATTGAGCATTCAGCGCAGTTTCTCACTGTTACTCTGCTAAGGACAAACAATCAGACACACTGATCCATCATATTGTTTAATGATTCCTTTCCCCAATTTTTTTCTTTTTTTTTTTTAAAGTATTCCTCCTCATTTTCTGCTGACTTTGTGAATTCCCAGGCTGTACTTTCTGCTTTGGAACAGATGGAAGAGCTGACCTCACTGCGTCCATCTGGGGCTGCTGAAGTATGAAAGGAAGACAAGAGAAAAGAGGAATAACCCTTTGACAATAGAGTCAGCATAAAAGGTCAGGAGATTCTTCAACGAGGCATCAGACAGTATGGAGCAGGTGAGAAAGGAAAGAACAGAAACATAAAAAGAGGAAGAAAAGGAAGAAACCAAATTAACAAAAAGAATGGTTGATTTTACTGAGAATTTATTAGCAGTGTTACAAACAAACATTAAAAAGGATAAGGGCTTTCCTAGCAAGACTATGAGGATGCCACAAGGAAAGCCTGGCATCCGAAATAACTGTTGCAAGAATCATGGCCAGGCAGGAGTGTGATTTATGAAGCCAGTAAAGACCAGAAAACCTACAGTCCTCTATGCTTTGCTTGTGGTGTACTTCATATGTGGGAAGCACTTAACCCCTGAGCTATGGCTCTAACCTGCTTACCTGCATTTTTGTATTCATACCTGGTATGATCTGCTCCAGACCTTCTTGAAACATCTCAGTCTTTTTCAAACTACATTTTCCTTCATTTAATTTAAAGGTTACGCTTATCTTGATGGCTGAAGCATCTTCAGGAAGAAACAATGAGATGTTATTTTTAAAAAAAGGAGTAAAAAATTGAGATAACCCTAATGCCACATCATAATGATGACAACAAAAAATGTGCTGATTTGAAGTGATCATCACAGAAAACTTAAGGAGATGCCAGAACCCTCCTGCTGTGAAGCTGGTTCACAAATGGAATTAGAATGAAGTGTAGTGCATTTTATTAGGAAAAAAACAGAGAGAGAGAGAAAGGAGATCAGGACCAGATCTACTATTCGGTGAAATAAATAAGGATGAGCTGAAATCAAAGGAGATACTCCAAATCATTTCAGAAAGTAGTTTACATCTATGGCTGCAAAGTCTTTCTAAACTTTATTGTCCAACAACCCAACCTAAACCCGTTGTATGTTGCCAACACTGTCCAGGTTTGGATGACTAAGAGGAGACAGATCTCTTAGTCTAGCTGTTCGTTTTACTACTGATCTTTTTCTTTGTTTATAAATCTCAGCTTGAACGATGTTGATGAAGCCGCATAAGGAGAATTTTCTGCTGCAATCATGAACTACAGTCATGAGGAAGAAAAAAAGAGACAGACTATAATGAAGGACAACAGGAAGTCAACAGAAATTCCTTTGTTTCACAATTATCTATGAAAATCAATCAAACTATGTAACAGTAAATGTGGTGATTACCCAGCCAGCTGGAAGCATTTGCATTTTGCTGCTTTTTCTTAAGCTGAGAGGACCTGCCACAGGTGAGGGTGTAGGCATCTTGTGTTCCTAACAGACAGACAGACAGTAAAGACACAGGCATAGTGCGCACACTGAGGACTCCTGTGGCATAAAACACATTTTAAATTGGTTGGCATCGTCATACAATGTTGTTCATTAAATACTCCACATTAGAACTTGTCTCTTCCTAAGCCATTTAAAGGATGCAGGGAGAGAACGAGCATCTGTCCCACAAGCACCGGCTGAGCCCGCATGCCGTGTCCTGTGGGATGGAGGGGCTGTGTGGGCAAAATCTCAGACCCCACGCAGGGCTGGAATGCCTCTGCCCCATTCAGCAGTGGCTCTCAGGGCCAATTAAGGAATGGCCCAGGGAGCACAGAGAATTCTTCCCTGTCCTCCCCAGCTTCAAAAAGAGACTTGTCGTGAGAAGGGAATCTGAGGGTAGAGTGGTTATAAAAGCCAAGGAAAGAGGGGCTTTCCTGGACACTGTCAGGAATACAGCCCTTTATTATCTGCAGTGAAAGAGGGAAGATCTGTGTTTATTGACTACTTCTAGGGGCTTCCATGAGAGTCAGGAGGTTGGCCACTCTCACACTCTGTACAGAACCACATGCTCAGTTTTGTTAGCTTTCACTTACCAGAGAATACCTGGACATCCGGGGAGCAGCTCAGAAAGCATCTATCACTGCCACCACTCTTAATGCAGTGCAGCAGTACCTTGGGTGACACATTATCAGACAAGGCGCCTTTTGTCTCTAAATAAGATAAAACAAACACTCACAGAATTAAAACATCTACCTTCACCCTAATGATAAATCAGCCTGCAGCTGCTTTTGTAGCCATACCTGAGAGCACTCATGCAATTAATATGCTGTTTAGACAGAAAATTAGAGCAAAATAAAATCACTGGAAGGTCACACCACGGAAGTCATTTTCTTTGTCATGAGCAAAAACCTTCTCATGCAGAGGAACAAAAGGAAATAGAAGAATGAGCTAGATAAAAGCACAGGAAAGAGAACATCAAAATCCCTCAAAGTATCTCCTGTTTTTGGGGTTGGTTTTCTGTTTGTTTTTATGAGTTTCAACATCACTACCATCATGCCTTGCTAAAAATTAAAGCAGAATACCGGGAACAATGACTCACACCACTTAACTGGACAGACCATCAAATTTGACTGTAACCATATGGCCCATTAGACACATCAGGAGTAGAAATTTATTTACGAGACACCTTACCAACACAGTCCTTTTTATTCCAGTGCAGCTTGTAGTTAGAGTGACACAGGCATTCATAGTCTCCCAGCGTGTTCACACACAGCTGCTGGCAACCACCATTGTTCATGCTACATTCATTAATATCTGCAGAGGAAAGGTAAAAATACTTTTTAAAAGTTCCTCTTCCCAAAGATCTGCACTCTAACTCCACTAGGTAAATGTGGACACAAATACTCCTCAGTAGGGTTTTGAAAAGACTTCAGGAATGCTACCTGGACACCCACTTTGAAGTAGTTTGTCTTCATGGAAATCCTTTGATAAATGCCAAAATAGACCAGATATTGGTGGCTCATAATTAAACAATACCCAGCCTCAGCAGTATGATAACAAATTAACTCTAAGGAAAGCAGATCACATCTGCATTGCACTGTGTCTGGTTAATTAATATTTCTAGTTTGAAATATAGACAGACCATGGGCAGGATTCATAATGACCAATCCTCCAAAACGCTCTGAGTTGTTTCTCTGATAGAAACAACTACTGTGGAACACTTTGGCTCTGTGGGCAAACACCACCATTGTGTCTCCCTTGTCTCTTTTGGCCAATTACCCAATTTCAGAGCCTTGTCCTGCCCAGTAAATGCCAACAGGAGGAGAAACTACTGAGAACACGACACATGCTGCCTCTGGTGCAAACTTGCATGCTGATGCAGAACACACCACTCAGCAATGCTGTGTCCCAGGGGTCAGCACTGGGGCCAGTACTATTTATCCTCTTCATTAAACCTGGATGGTGGGACAAGAGTTCACCCGCAGCAAGTTCACAGATGATACAAAACTGGGAGGAGTGGCTGATACACCAGATGGTTGTGCCACTATTCAGAGGGACCTTGACTGCCTGGAGAAATGGGTCAATTGGAATCTCATGAATTTCAACAAAGGGAAATGCGAAGGTCTCTGTCTTTGCTGCTCGGATCCACTCTGAGGAGCGCTTCACTTCTCTCCCATAGCTTTATGGCAATTGTACATAAACCCAGCCAGCAAGCTGCTGTCCAGAAATGTCATAAAAGTCCCATAAAGTTTGTTCATCTGCAGGTACCTACTTCCACATACACTTATCTCAATGGCAGTAAGTTCTTGTCACTGCTGTCCCCAGACTAGATACCTTCTAAGTAACAATTTGTTAGAAAACACTGCGAAACACATTACAAAACCAATCTGGTCTGGGGGGGAAATATGCTCTTAACAGAACCGAGCAGGGTAGGAATGAGCAGCAGAGGAACAACGGAGAAAGAAAGCAACACCTTAAACTGGTACTGCTGCCTAAGATATCACAAAATCGGCCCAAATCTTTGGTTTTCATTGACCTTTCGTTAGAATGGCAACCTCTTATCTCCTGCACTTATTGACTTCTTCCATAGAGGTCAGAAGAGATATTCTCAGTATCCTATCAGCTTTGACCAGCCTGTGGTTTCCAGTCAACGAGGGACTTACTGTGGTATGGAGATTAACATCCTCTGCACAGCACTAGGACAAGAAAAGACCAACTAGCAGCCAATAGCAAAATTACAGTTCCTTTTCCTAACTGGTAGCCAAAAGAAATTGAATTAATGCAGAGGAATTAATCAGAAGTCTTCTTTTACTAAGTGGAGCACATGACGGTGTTATTCCTTATCCAGTTAAGTTCCCCTGTTCATCAGGATAAAACACAGTGATGCTGCAGCCCTGTAATCTTATTTGCAGAATTTCTAGAAGCAGGGGATAGAATAGATAGGCACACAGAGATTCCTGAATTGTCATCTCCAACTGTGCTCATTCTGCCTCAGAAATAAACAGGTCTTACTTAGAATTAAGTAAGCTTTGGAGTCAGTAAGGTCTTGTGGAGTCAGTAAGGTCTTGCCTAGAGCTTATATAAAACAAGATAGATTCAATTTAGTGTCCCAGTTTTTCATGTTTCCTCATGTTAATTCTGGGAGTTTTTCCCATGTCAAGATTCTATGAACAGCTTTCTCTTTCCTTGAACTGTTCTTGTAGGAAAGACATAAAAAATTTAAGAGTATTAATCTTGGCCAGGGTAAAGTGGTACTACATCAGCTAAATTCCAACCTACATCACGTGAGGATCTGACATATGCACAGCAGCAACCTGCAGAACCATAATTTTCAGAGTCATTCAGAGCTTCCTGCTCTTCAAGTCCTACTCCACTGACTTTTCATTAAAGTCAAAGACTCTTCTGCATGTGAAAATCGTATTGAATTATGGACTTCAGATCCGAGTACAAAACCCATCAGTTTGTCCTAACAGCTACAGGTCCTTTTTGCACGGGTGGTGAAAGGGCAAAAATCACTCAAGCAAAGACAGAAACAAGCAGGATCAGTTTCTACTTTTTCTGTGTCTCGTTATCACAGCAAGGAGTAAAATTTGCTCCGTAGGCCTCCTGCATCTGCCTCAGTCTGTGTCTTGCAGGGACACTAAGCAGGCCTGTGGGAACAGCCCTCTGTCCCAGGGCCTGTGAGTGCCTGTAACTCACCTCCACAGTGCGTGAAGCCGTACAGGGCATAGCCTTTGTTGCAAGTGCACTCGAAGGTGCCGGGGTGGTTGATGCACGTGTGGTCGCACGCCCGCTCGAAGGAGCACTCGTCAATGTCTGCAAGGTTGAAAGGGATGCATCAGAGCCTCTCAGGCTGGCCAGGGAGCCCTGAGGAGCCAACAGAGTTCAACAACTGCAGAGATGTGCAGATTTATGTGAACTAAGCAGATTCTTCCAAAGCACATAATGTAACATAAAGAAATGACAGTTTTTAGAAGAGCGCTCGGTTTGCCAAACAAGCTTTTTCTTGGCAAGAGCAAAAACTGCTGTTACGTTTTTACAGTTATGTTTAAAACAAGTTATTTCTCTTCTATGGGAGAGGAAAACCGCTGACAAAACTCTTATTTCATTAAGATTACTCTACACAGAAAAGAAGTCTACAAAGGAAAGCATTGCCTTTGGTTTTTCGCCCTAAATGAAGCTCTGTCTGAATATACAGGGCCTGATTTAAGCCTGCTGAGAGTCACAGTGTTCTCTGAGAATGAACATTCATTATACCATCAAAAGTACCTAAAATTTCTGTGCTAGCACATTTTGCATGCCAGGTAAGAACGTTGCAAGACACAAAAAAAGTTCACATCAACTTCACTAAGACTTTTCATCAATCTTTTTCCTCGGGCTTTGGCATGCATCATGATATCACTTTCAAAACAGCCCAGGGAAAGTAACAGAAGTGGCAGGGGCAAAAGGGAGATGCACATCTTTAAAACACATTCATAAACAGATTTTACTTTAAAGAACCAAACCAAGCTATCTTGAAAATTGAATGTTTATATGGTAAGTTTTTTCCATGTAAATAGTTGTCCTTCTTTGTCAATTTGTAAAGGATAAGAATGCACCAAAAGCCCAGGTGAAAATTATTTTCTCTTTGTCAGTTCAGTTTTCTGAAATTCACCTTTAATGTCAGCTGGTTGTCTAGGAAATGGCAATAATTCACCATTTGGCTGACTGAATTGACATTGTTTCATCCTGTTGCTTTTCCACAACCACAGATCATTTTGATCTTCACTTTGATTTTTTGTGTATTTAAATCCTTACATAGAATTGCTAAATCTATATGTACAAACCACTGTACAGCAAAGCAAATATGCTTTGTAGGTCTCACAGGAGAAATCCATGTCATCTTCCAAAGCTAATGCTCCAGGATGTTTTAGAGAACAGAGATTCCAGTCTGTCTACAGACCTATAATTTCATAGATCATGTTATATCTTTCTCCTTAATAATGAGGTCATGGAAACTAAATATCTTATTAAGAAAAAATTGTTTCTCTGCAATGGTGAATCAGTCACTAAGATGGAGAGAGAGAGACATTGCCTAACTTCCCCTGTAAATTGTTTTAACATCATTAAGGCAAGGGGAAGCATTAACCTCACAGAGAGTTTTTCAAGATGACATTGTCTCTGTCCCTTCCAGATAATAACTCACTGTGCCATTGAACATATCTCCTACAATAGCATCAAGCCAGCTGTATTAACTCAACAGCTGTTTCAGAAGAAAAAAAATCCAAACTGAGGAATGGAAATTATTCTGGAGTCCATTATCACTTCATCATTGTAGTAGATGTCCAAGCCACGCTGATTTGTCCTACTTTTGTTGTACCATTGTCTTTCCAGTGCACATACCTTGACAGGACTTCTCATCTGTTAATAATTTAAATCCTTTTCTGCAGCTGCAATCAAAACTGCCAACAGTGTTTTTACAGAAATGATCACAGCCTCCATTATTGGACTGGCATTCATCAATATCTGTAACAAAAAAAAAAAAAAAAAAAAAAAAAAGAAAAAAAAAAAAAGCTTCAGCAAATAAACAGAGCTTCAGCACTCAACCTACTTCCAGTGCCAGATCCAGAAAACAGTCACGTCCAGTCGGGTAGAGGAGCCCAGAAACAAAATCTAGTGAGACTACCACAAATTGTAAGGAAGATCAGATCCAACTCTTCAGAATGATCCAGCCCATGCAGCTCCAGGACAGTGTTATTTGCTCTCATTTAATATATTGCTGTCAGCTGCATTTGGGTAATGCATTCATAAAAGACCATTCCCTAAGTTCTGTTTGGAAACACTTTGACTCCAAGGCTCTCTAAGAGGTTTTAGTGTTTTAAACATTCTCTCCATTTCCTCTTCGTAAGCCCTGCAGAAATCTCAGACAGAGACTTCCTGAGCTACCCCATCCTTTCCATGGCAATATTAGAATGAGGCCTTTATCTAATATTAATTGACTCAGGCCTGGGGATTTCATCATTTTTGCTTAGCGGAACAGCCTTAACATCTAATTACTGGAAAAGCAATATAATATACAACCTAACCGTGCCTTTGCTCCTTGCCAGTTCCCTCATTAGAGCTCCTTGGCCCAGTGTATATTTATAAAACACATCCCTGTTGACACACTGGTATTTACTTACCAACTGCTCTAATGCCCAGCCCACTGTGGGCAGTACAGCAGGCTTTTGGGCTGGAAGCACCCACACACCTGCTGGCCTCTGCCTGTGCTGACCTCTGCTTGACCACAGAGCTGTTTCAGCTCTCCCAAACCTCACCTCCAAAAAACGAGGCACAAGAGGTGGAAGTGGAGAGAAGGAGGGCAGAGCAAAAGAGATTCTCTGCACATGATACACCTGATGTGGAGGAAACCACAGTCTCTGCCCCCGGTGCACTCCTTCCTTCGGTCAGATTGCACACACCAGCTTTCCTCCGGACACTGGGTTGCCTTCGCTAGGAGATTAACACCTTACAGGATTTGGTAACACCTTACAGGTGTTGGTACACATGTCCAGGAGTATAAAACCCACCTTTGCATGTCTTGCCATCAAACTGGAGGGTGAATCCAACGGGACAGCTGCAGTGGACCCCGGTGGATGTGTCCTTACAGGTGCGATCGCAGCCGCCGTTGTTCACTGCACACGTTTCTGGCCAACGAGACAAAGCTCAGGTTTGCTCAGGGATGTTAAAATGGTACCAAGAAACATTGTGGGATACAAGGCTCAGTCCCAAGCATGGCTATTCAAACATATTTTGCCTAGTACACATGAGTAACTGCTAAATACCTGTGTTGGCAAAATCCCTGCCTCAGCTATTTCCAGGGTTCTTGCGGAGTCTCTACAAACCAAAATACTGTGCTCTGGGTGTTCCATTTGTGCTGTTTCTGTCAGTCAGTTTCCTTATGCCCACACTCAATCCTGGCTGCTCCTCTGACACTTCCCACCAATGCTCAGACACACGGTTCCACTCAGCACTACTAAACCGATTTTTTAAAATCCCTCCCAACACACCTTCCCATGCTACCTGTGCTCCCAGTCATGGGAGCTGGGCATTCCCTCAGCCTGGTAACCCAGGTGCCATTCTAAGCAAAGTTTGTTTCTCTCACACCCCCCGCTGTGAAAACTGTGTCTAAATCTCACCAAACCCTTCTAGTGAACACTCCTAAAACATAGTTCTTCACACCCAACCAAACAGAAATAACTCACTCTTTGGCATTCATCCGCTTGTCATCAGTCTAATCACCTCAGTCAGTCTAACAACCTTTTCACTGGCTGGACAAATGCAATTTTACACAGCACGTACTGATTGAGAGAGCTGCAAAGAACATTTTTTAATGTCTGTGTCTTGAAATCTTTCTAGCTCTGTATCCTCATTTTCTGCAGCATCAAGCATATGCTAATTATTGGCAAGCTTTGAGAGCTCTACTGGCTTATTCCCTGCTAGTCTCTCATCTCACACGCAGTATTGGCAGGCTGTGTCCAACCTCCAAGGGAAGACAGAGTACATCTTCTTTCTTCCTCTGTCATTCTTTTTGAAAACAAGGCTATTCATTTAGATGGAACACTATGGAATAATATTGTTTCCTTAAGAGGGAGTGGATCATCTCGGGGAGAATTCAGCCCAGAGCTGAAGGTTACAACAAAAGAAAAAACAAAACAAAACAGCCCCACACCAATTCTTCAATCTAAATGGTTTCAACAAGCAGCAGAATTATTTTGGATCAGCGCTTTTACCCATAAGCAGCCGTCTCTTCACTCTCTTGTCCACATCAGCTGCTGCTGTGGTGTTTCCCTCAGAAATTTCCACAGCAGCCTCTTCCCTCTCTGTAAGGAACATGGAAAAAGCAAGTGAGTAAAGGTGCCCTGACCAGAATCCTCACCTGACATCCAACACCCACACACACTCAAACAGCTTCATCACACGCTGAATCACAGACAGTCACTGGCCAGGCAGAAATAAGTAATTTTTAAAGAGCAAGTAGTAATAAAAATCATGAAGACCCTTCAGTCAAAACCATGAGAATGCTTTGCTTTTGTGGCTTCCTTACAAGTCACGTTTGCTTCAGCACCCTTAACAAAACAAAAGATGTGCTACAGATGTAGCAAACAGCAGCAAGATGAAAGAACAAATGGAACTGTCATGAACCGTTCTGTTAGGAGCGCACTGTCATCATCTATCACGGGCTAATTACAAGGACCAGCCAGTTACGCCTGAGCATTTGATTTCAATCAACAGACAACAAACTCTTCCAGAGGCTGGAAGAGTCTATAAGTCTCGAGTACTTTCTTTACTGGATAACTGCCTTGCCAAAATTATACACTAATTGATTTCAGAGTCTCAATTTTTACAGACGTACTCCTTGGTTAGGCTCTCTGGCTCATGGTACAGAAGAAACTGAACCTAAAATATCCTGGAGCGAAGAAAACCTTCTTTGGTTAGTGACAGGCCTTGTGTTTCAGGGGGCCCAGTGATAATTACAGGTTGCAATAGTATTAGGTAGCTACTTATAGAGGGAAGCATAATCTGCCTGGACCCAACCAACTCACTTACACACTATCAGGTTCCTTAATTTTGAATTCCTTGACATTTTCTAGCCATGCTATTAAGAGGGGCATTCATCATGCACACACAGCACCACCACAGCACCCTTGAGCTGGCCATCAACAGACAGCTGCTTCCCTCCACCTCATACTGACCCAGGCAGGTTTTCCCATCCGCGTGCATGACGTACTTGGGGTGGCAGCCACAAACAGGCCCGTTATCAGCATCGTCACACGTGTGCTGGCAGCCCCCGTTCCCGTGGTTACACGTCACTAGGGAGAAAACACACGTCACTCTCACAGGTACTTCCAGCACCTTTGAAGAGCAGTGTGCGATCCCATTGCCATCTGAGCATCCAACACACCTCCCTGATGTGCCCTGTCCTGAAGGGCTCTGAGACTGAAACAGTGCAGAGCTCTCTCGTAGAGCTGAACTTTCCATCGTTATGAATGGTGGCACAACTCCCACACTACAGACACTACAGCAATTAATAGACCTGTGTGACAGTGTCCAGAAAAGACATCAATTCTGGTTTAATTCAAATGCACACAGTTCAGGTGTGTCATCCCACGTTAGCTAAAACATACCAAGGCCCATTTCACTGCAAATAGAACGCTATTTTTTCACTTTGGGAAACCATAAGCATATGCAAAATGTTGCCTACAAATGCAGCTCCTCTGGTTCTTGGACAGCTCAAAGCCTGGTCGGCATTCACAAGCAACTCCTCCTTTGGGTGTTTCTCTGCAGATGTGGGCACAGCCGTGGTCTTTGTTCATGCAGCTCATGCCTTCTGCAAAACAGGAAAGGTACAAGAGCATCAGCACCCTCAGCACCTCTGTGCAGGCAACAAAGTCAGCTCCATCCACACACAGACTACAGCCAGCTACTCTGGGAACACTCTGCAGGGTTGGGACAAGAAGTTTCAGCTTACTGAGAAGAAAGGCACCAAGTCCAGTCCTGCAAAGTTAACAGCCCCAAGGTTTCTCCTTCTGTGATCTTTCCAGAGCCCATGTCCTTTGAATGCAATGCCAAAGAGAAACATCCACAGGTTTGTACAGCATCTGCATTCTCATCCAATGCTCTCACTTTATACCAGTGTTCATAAAACCTCCTCATTTCCCTTATAAAAGTGGCAATGTCCTGTCAAGATCCAAGTCCAAAGTGAAGTTCTTATTTCTCTGCTTAAAAGAGCAGCCAGCAGACATAGGAGTGGTCAGAACAGCAGTCACAAGGGTCTTCCCAATTTCAATTATTGGCTTACAAAGCAGATTCCCAGTGTCATAACCTATCTCAGCAGTGACTAGGTAGAGACCAGGCTGGCGTGCAGATTGCCCATGTGCTGTACGTCAATTCTCTTTTTCATGAACCATTTCATTTTCAGGTTTTTTTTCTGATTTCACTAAATACCACCCAAGATAACGTCACTGGGTATTATCACTGTGTTCTGTATTTCTACACACCGTCCCAGCTAGACAGGATTTAGTGCCAGTGCCTGCTTTAACCAAATGAAGAAGCAGTGTGACACTAGCGACTGCATTTCTTTTGCTAAAACATTCTGCCATGTTTATCTCTGCCAGTTCATGCACAGCACTCAATGACAGCCAGAGTGTCTTGTCTGCCCTTTGCAGAAAGTTAAATTAAACGGGGAGGAATAGTTCCTAAAGTCATTATAAAAACTCCCTCCACCTTGCCCCATGGTTCAGTGCAATCAGAGACTTTGCCACTGGCAAGAAGGTGGTACAGTCTGCACACACACAACACAAAAACATGCAGCAGCTGGCTGAGTTACCCAATGGGATCATTAGACCAAATTGAACAAACAGGTTTTCTTTTAACAGAACACCACAGATTTTTGATGAAGTCCTCTATAGTGTTACAAAACCAGGAAAGAGAAGACATCTGAATGCTCTCCCTAAGCATACAGAGAGGACACATTTACCATCAAATTCTCTGCCTTAGCACGTTTGGCTTCAGAAGGACAAGTTACACCAAAATGCTCTCTCTCTCAGTGAGAACATTTCACTTGTGAAGACCAAGTGGAGCATACTTTGGCTGCAAGGGCTCATCTCACACCACCCCAGCAAACTTCACTGGAGCTGAGAAGATGCACCATCAGAAGCAGAACAGAAAGGGTGGCCATGCTGCTGGAAAATGGATTGTGGGATCAATTCCACAGCCTATATGTTTTTTAAACTTACATAGCCCTTTTTGTAGCCTTTTTATGAAGTGAAACAAACCCACTGCATTGTGAGGCAGAGGTCGGCTCATCACCATTATTCCACTCCACTTCAATTAGGTCCTTGTTCCACACCGCTATTCTTGCCCCCTGGAGCACCAGCTACAGGACCCTTTCTCTATTAAGACAGCTTTAAGCAACAAAAGAATGGACGTTGCAGAGCCCAGATTATTCTGCTCTACTGGCTTTTTGATTCCTTTCCCACAGTGAGGACTCTCCAGAAGTCCAACAAGACAATGAGACTTCAAATCCTGTGGCACACAGACACAGCCCAAGGAGCCTACAGGAAAGCTGTCACCCATTATTGTGTCAGTCAAGGAAGGAGACAACCTATGAGGCCACAAATTAGCCTCATTAGTGCTGGTGTTTTTGTGAAAGTTCTGGTCTTAAGCATGCAGTGTGGTTTGGTCTGTTAGCTCGGAGGGGTTAGAGAGCATTAAGAGAATTAGCAGCTTAGCTTCTGTTAACAAAGTCATTCTTTTGCCTCTGTTGAGCTACCGAAGGGGAAACTGTTCAAGCAGGTACTTTGGTAAAGTTCACTGACACCAAACAATTGGTTTATATGCTCCATTTGGGACTGCTCCGTTCTGAGGGAACAGAATTCAATCGGGTCTCCACAGAAAGCTAAAGCTGCACTTTCCAGAGCAGGATGCATTTTAATAACAAAGTAGCAATTGTATAACAAGGTACTCCACCAAACCCACCAAAATATAGCTGGCCCAAAAGGCAGTCTCGTAGAAGATACTCACAGCCACACATTCCAGCACTTACTATGGGGCTGCTGCTTGTTTCCAAAGGTCATAGACCTCTCCAAATCCCATTTCATAAGGTTGTACTAAAGATACATCTGTAAAGCCATAAAAGCTGGGTGGCTGCAAGCTCCTTGGCAGACACAAAGTCTCCCAGGTCACATTGTTCCAGTGCTGTTGCAGTGGCAGACTGTGGTCCAGAACCAAACCCCAAACAAATTTTGGTCAAATCCCATCACATGCTTCCCAGACACACCATTTCTCTTGCAGGAGACCCTGCCCTACTGACTCACAAGTGCCTTGGGATGGATGGCTCTGGATTGCCACTCTCAGCCAAGAGAGGTGAATCCAGTGCCTGCCTGGCCAAGCAGATCCCAAGCCAGACGAGTCCCTTCTGATGACTGGACCTTCTTGAAGATACCCAGCAAACCTGGGATCTGAGCATTCCTGCCACTGGCAAAACACAGGCAAAAAAATCCAGCACGGTATTACCCTATCAGGTCACACTAAATTCATCTCTTACATGTATGATCTGCATTTCAATCTTTATATTTCTTTGCACGGAAGATGTCAGGACAACATTCCCAATCTGCTAAGAGCATTAAGGCTCCATTTAGGGCATGTTCAAGCAGGCACCCCGTAGGACAGAGGGAGAGGATGCAAGGATACAAAGAGCTACCAGAGGTTCTGAGAGGCACCCTCTGATAGACAAATGGTGAGGAGCATCAGCACAGCCAGCAGAACAGGACATCTCAGGAACGCTTTAGTCTTTCATCATGCCTGCTACATCCTTGTGTTAAGGCAACTTTTCCCCAAAAGCTCTCTAGTTATCCCTGTTCTCCACAGTCAGGGCTCCCAGAGTGACAGTGAGACGGTGCCCCGTGTACGTGCCCACGCAGCGATTTGAAATGTGCCTTTCATCCTACAGATCCCATTCATTCCCAACAATTCAGCCCAACAAGCAGAGAGCTATGACTGTGAAATACTACAAGGGAGAGCAGCAAGATGTGCCATCCAGAGCAACAGCCACAAAGATGCACTACATGTTTACTCACAAAAAACTCTGTTTTCCTTCAAATTTCTGTATTCTCCGATATGGGGCAAGTTGAACTCGGAAACAAGGTGCACATGCATGGCTGCCCTGCCAGCTACTTTAACAGCCTCCCCAGGTAATTCATTCTCCCACACAGACGAAGAGCAGCTCATTCCAGCAGGCAAACAAGGAAAAAAAAAATAGGATTGTACACAACTTCCCAGGACACTTCCAGTTCCTGTGGTTTAAACTCCAGTTCACTCTACTTCTGTGTACTTAAAGGCCGATATTGCAGACCACAGTTGGAAGGTCTCTCAGGCATTAATATATGAAGAATCTTAACTGAGCTGGGAGACAGGGGAGGAAATATTCCCTTATTTTACAGAGAAGAAGCAAAACTGAATAGATGGTCTAGGCAGTAGGAGCCAAAAGCTGCTTTGATCAATGCTGCGAGGTCTCAAAACAGAACCAATAAAAGTGCAAACACTGAGCAATGCATACACAAGGCACAGAACAGAAGTCCCAGAAATGAGGAGAAAAGGAGAGAACAAAGTGAGGGGAGAGATAAAGCAGTGAGATTTGGCTTATAACAGACATGCCCACCCAAGGGAAAAAAAAAAAGGTTAAAAAAAAGGTGGGGAATCCCAAGCAGTGCTTTGCAGTAATGAAGGGGGGATGGGAGGGAAACAGTCACAGCATGAAAACTTGAAAAAATGGCTTTTAAAGAAAGCAAAACAAACACTTCAATGTTTTACTAAGAAGAAAAAAAAGTATCAGGCAAAACAGTGTGTTTGGGTTGTTTCTCAAGATGGGTTTTGATAAAGACATATTGTATTTGATAGTTCTTAGGGAAAAAAATACATCTTTGTCCCCTTTGTTGTTTCTCTTTTCAAAGAAAAAGACCTAAGTTTAGTAGATGTTTGGTATTATGAAAAAAGGGCCTTTTTGACAAAAGAAAAGAGAAAATTAAGAGAAATTAAATGCGTCTTTAAGAACAGTGGTAGAATATTAACAAATGTTAATGACAAGGAAGGCTGCTGCTGTCAGTCCAGGAGAGTAGAAGGTACTCAAGTAGCAGCAAGTATGAAAAAAGAGTCTGAAGTTTTTCCTCCCTTGGCACCAGACAGGACAAGGAGTTCAAGCAACCAATTTCTGTCCTTAGAGGCCTCCTCCATGGATGCACACAAACTCACACCCCTGCTAGCCACACAGCCTGGGGGGCAATGCCTTGTCCCACCACTTCTGCCCTCCTGCCTGTCCCCACCCCTGGCTCAGCCCCTGCAGTGGCAAACCTGGGCAATGGCCTGAGAAACCACCCGAGCCCCGTGAGACCCAGCCCAGGGGCAGAGGGGCTGAGAACACAAATTCTGAATCCAAACAAAAGATCAATTCAGCTCTGTCAGATGACAGCCACCTCAGCACCCTCATCTCTGGATGGCCATATATGTCTGCAAATGTTGATCTCTTCACTATGGGGATTTTTAAAGTGAGATTTGTTTATTCATGCTCAGATTCCTCTTACAGTTATGCCAACAATAAGCCATAGATTAAAGAAAGCTTTGCAGCTTTAAATACTTCTTACTAAGATTTTCACTGAGCAGTTCAATGGACAACTCCCTGATCAGAGCAACCACTTTAAAGTATTCCCTAAGGGCATCCAAAATAATTTTGTTCAATCTGATGCCTAATTAGATATCCAAGGCTCTGATCTCTCAAAGGTCGCTTCACAAAGGTTTCACTCAAAACAAAGCACGAGATTTGAATACCTTTGGGGCTCTGACAAACAATAAATCTCTTAGCTGAAACCTAAACACTGTACAGGGAATCTGAAATGTATCTGAAGGTAGTTCAGGTATTGCCCAGTATCTAAAGCCAGTGAAAATGCCCAGAACTTGCTGTCCTTCCTTTTGTTGCCATTTCTTGGATTAGGACACAGTTTAGTCACTCAACAGAGCATCGAGGACGCTGGGAGTACAGCCTTTAACAAGCACAACACCGCACACACACAGGTGGGATCAAAGAGGAGGAAGGGATGCAGCGTCTTCAAAGCTGCTTAGAAGATTCTGACACGCTGCTCCTTTTAAAAGCAGTGAGGACTCCAAGATCCTTCACAGCTTTGAAAACTTCAACCTAGGAATACTTCTGAAGATGGTTTAGAGCTTTTGGCTCTGCCAGGAGCCGCCGCTTGTTGCCCGGGGGCGGGGGCGGTACCTTCGGAGCGGTGGATGCAGGTATGCTGGTTGTCGCTGAGGAAGAACCCCTCCTTGCAGCGGCACTCGTAGCTCCCCACGGTGTTGACACAAATGTGCTGGCAGCCACCGTTGTTGAACATGCACTCGTCGGTGTCTGAAAGGGAGAGGGGAGAGAGAGAGAGATCAGATTTGTGCCCTCACCAACCCAGGGCACAGACAGACATCGGCTCGGGCTGGAGCCACCCAGGCAGCTGAGACACCCCAGGCTACCCCGTGGTTGCTGTTGTGCTGTGAGCCTTGGGAAAGGGCATTCCTGCTGCTGCTCCTCTCCTGCTTGCAGTCTGCCCAAGCAGCCACAGGGCTCCCAAGGAACGCTGGCCAACCCAACCAGCCAGAGTTGATGGTTACAGCTAAGGTGGAGTGGCCTCGGCAGAGCCAGATCAGGAGCCCCACCACCCACAGGAACATTCCCTGCCCCTCAGTGCAGCTGGATCTGGCACTACCACTCCAGAGCTCTGCTACATCCAGCTGAGCAATCACACGAGGGTTTGTCCAGCTCAATGGGACAAGACCCTTTGGATCCAAACCCATCCAAGCTATAAAAGGTGCTTTCCCAGAAAGCTCCACATCCTGAAGCAAAGGTGGAACAAGAAAAATACACATCTCAAATTCAGCTAAAAACCTATCCCCTGCTCCTTCCTTTCACCCCTGCTAGAACCCACACACCACATCTGTTCTGGTGCTTGGTTTGATTTATCATCCTCCTTCCTGAAGTCTAGGACATCATCACTTGTCACATCAAGGCTGCTGCTGTGTTGCCTGACTGCAGTCAAGGACAAGAGCAGAAGTTCTGGAAGCAGTTTTAATCTTGATTTTGCAACATTCAGATCCCTCAACAACACCAGAGAACACAGAAGGGCTCTGCTTTCAAGATAACCAAGAGAACCAAAGAGAAGAAAAACTTCAGCTAAGCCTCTGAACAACAGGATGCCCATCTCAATCTCCAGTTCTTTGGAATTTTACCCCTTACTAAGCACAGGTTTTTGTAACCACTACCACCAAATACTTTTCCTAGTCTAATTTTCAGGAATTTTAACGGGAGCTAAAAAGCTCTCAGTCCCTTAAAAACAGAACAAAACCTTTCTGAGGCAAAGCACTGGTCTCATTTGCAAATTCGTCTGTAACATCATGTTTGTTCCCTGTTCTGTTCATTGTTCCTGGCTAATAGTACAATGTTTTTAATTTAACATTGTAGCATTTCTGGCAGAAAACAGCTGTCTTCTTAAAAAAAGGGAGAAAGAGAGGCTTTTAGTAAGAAACATAACATAGTATTACAACAGATTTAATGTCTACTGAAGGCAGCGAGTAAGCCAATTGGATGCAGAAGAATGTGACCTGCTGGGGAAAAAGAGCGGCTGACATATCTCCATCACAAAGAAGCTGAGTATTTTAGAGTTCTGCAGCGATGTGAATGTGCAAACAATCGTGAATAAACAGCCACCACGAGCCTTTAGTGCTACAGATTTGAACTCCAGCAGATGTTTCTGTCTTACAGACCTTGGAAAGCTTTCAAAAAAATCATCTCTTTCCAACAAGTAATTGTCTATTTGGCTTAAACCCAGGCACACAGCCGAGATCTTCAAAAATAAGGGTGAAAGGAGGGCAACCCTGGCGTGAACAAAGTAAATAAACAGATTAAGAGAAGATGTGATCCAATTTGCTGCATGCCAAAATATTTATTTAACGTTCACATCACAACTCAAAATTGGCACATGAGTGGCAAAAACCTCATTGTATGTCAATGACATTTTATTTTATTTTATTTTATAGGTCTGCCATGCAACACTGAGCAGCTTCCCAGTGACATAGCAGGTGGTAGACTTTGGTCTAGGTTGTATTGCTGGTCACAAACAACCTAGCTGAAGCAAGCCCTGGGTACAAAGAGAATACACACATGCCTTTCGGTGCCATTGTCAGTGTGCTTCTTCACATCCAGCCCTTCATGGCAACCTCAACTGAACTCCACTCTTTGTGTTTACACAAACGCAAAAATGAGATGGACTTTCTGTTATTTTAAAGTATCCACAGATATTTTGTTTCCTTCTCTGCTTTATTTAGTTAAATACCTGGAACCTGGCAAGTTCAACCTCTCCTCCCCTTACACTGCAGAAAGCTGGGCACACAACAGGTTCCCAGAAGGTAAACCCCAACACAATCCCACTGAATATTCCAGAGCTTTTCTGACTTGTCCCAGCAGAAGATACAGCCTGGGGATGGTCTGACTCCCACCTGATAAGGCACACACTGGTGGGAAACACCCCAGCCAAACCAACTTCAGTTACACAGTGAGAGCAAGTTTCCCTCTGACTGCCCCAGGTATGGATGTGTGTCTGGACACATCCACGTGGAGTGCAGCAGGAGAGGGAAACTGAGCCATCTCTGAGAAAGCAAATGGCACAGGCAGCACAGGGCTGAGCCACAGAGGGTGCCCAGCTGGGGTCCAGGAAGCAGGACAGCTTCCCCAGCCCGAGGCTCTGTGGCAGCACTGCCACCAGGCTGACAGCTCCCCTCTTTCTGTGCACTGCTGCACCCTGTGCTGGAGGATCCTACCACAGCCAAGCCACAAGGCCTTGTTACCCCTTGCTAAAGATTTTCCCCTGCTGGCACACAGAAAGGAGACTATTGACATCATGACTAAAGAAATAGATGGCCAGAGAGAGAGTGTGCAAGCAGGGTCAGGGGAGTGCTGCCCTGAAAACCCTTCCCGAGGCGTGTCCTTTGTCTCACATTAACCACTCAGGGAAACCCCAAGCACCGGGCTTAGTCCCTCTGTTCTTGAGTGGCCTCCATCATATACAGCTGCTGCACATCCCAAATCATCCTCTCCTGTCAGGAATACCCAGATACAGTAAGAGTGGGGAGCCTCCATATTACAGATACATTTGAGAGAGACAATTCCCAGGCCGGGAAATACACCTGACAACCGATCCTAAGCTAGCTGTGGAAGAGAGAGGGCAGTGATAGCACATGTTCCTTTATATAAACTCATTTAGCATAATGATAGATGACATTTGGCACTCTTAAACCCAAAGCACTCCACGGAAATACAGCACAGCTATCCTCAACGACAGAGGTGGAAACACCCACACTGGGATGGCACATCAGTACCTGGAAATCCTTAGTCCCACGTGCAACATTCTTGCCTCCCTGAACTGACCGAGCCCCAGAGACTGCCGTGTGTTCCCCAGGGATGCAGCTACGGGGCTGTGTTCACATCACCACTCACACCACTCCTGAGCACACTCCTTACCCAGGCAGTTGTGGCCATCGTGAGCCAACATAAAGCCATCGTAGCAAGTGCAGCGGTAATTCCCTGGAATGTTGAAACACTCGTGGACACAGCCCCCATTGAAGTCGTTGTCACATTCGTCAATGTCTGAGGAATAAAGCAGAAGTCGATGTGATGGATGCTTGCCTGAGTGTTACAGACAGGGATGTGACTGCGTAAATGTGAGCAGCAACTGCTGTCCAAAATCATCACTGTCTTGCAAATACACTATATTTAATGCATTTCTTGCTGAATGTTCCTGATGATTGAGAAAACACCCTGAGATCCCCTTGCAGCTTTAGCTTATATTTTTTAAGGCTGCTGGTTAAACAAGAAACTCATTACCAAGCTGAGTGATACAAACAGGTGAAAACCCATGCAAGGTTGGCCTTTAATTTTGTAAACAATAAGTAAATCGGGTGACGAAACAACGACTATTTTGATTTAAAAATCATCCTCCATTATTTATAGTGGCTCTGTTTTCTTAGAAATGCCCCATGCTGACACAGGCAGAACGTGGTGCTCTGATCCCTTTACCTTCACATTTCTTCCCTTCGCCAGTGTAACCCACTTTGCACATGCACTTGTACAGCTTCGGGGTGTTTTGACAAATAGCATCTGGGTGGCAGTCGTCCAGCCCCAGGGCACACTCATCCACATCTGTGAAAAGACAGCAGGCTCAGGAGGGATGTCAGCAGGAGGAGAACAGGGCATGTCTCCTGAGCACGCCCCTGAGGAGATGGCAAGGCTGAGCACCTCTCTGTGGTGCCCACGAGAGTATTGCGTGGTTTTGTGTGTCAGGACAGAAACACACAGAGACAGTGTCTGCCCTTCAATTTGTGTAATATTCTACCTGCACACAGACGTATTTGTATGCAATTCAGATAAGCCCACGTTAAGCTTTTGTGCACATTTATAAATACACCCAAAACAATCTCTTAAGGGCTAGATGCTCCATGAAATTCAACTGATAGTCTCACAGAGATTCATCAGAGATCGTTAATCTTTCTGATTAACCAAGGCAGTCATCAAAAGAGTTCTTGATCACATCCATGCATCACCTGCAGGAAGCCCAATGATTTTCAAAATAACAAGAGGAGTTATTAGAAATGTACTTTCAAACTGACCACCAAACAATTAAAAGACTGACTTACCAATAAACAGATGTATAATCTTAAAAACTTTTTTTTAAATACAAGAATAGTGTCTGGTGAGCAGCACTGGCAAATCACCTGGCCAGCCATCGCAAAGCACAGCATACTGAAGCAAAATATCCAGGTGGACACTTCAGAGAAGAGGAAATGAAGAGGAAGGAAAACAGCAACAGGAAGAAGTCCTGGAGATGAAGAAGCATAGACAGAAGAAGAGGAAGAAAAGTTACAGGCAGCAGAAGACAACAGCACAAGTTTTTCACACAGCAGAGGAAAACTGAAACATGGAAACAGGAAGATTTCCAGCAACCGGCTAAAAGGAAGAATTGTAGAAGCAACACTCCACGCAGGTACGAAAAGTGCCTCCTAAAACAAGAAGTAGTGCATGAGTATCAGCAGAAAGCATCTACTTCAATAGTCAGCCACTTTTTATGGTGGGGATCACTTTCTAAAGGGGAATTTCAGCCAGCACTTCTCCCATTTACAATTATAGCATTCATCCTGCTCTTTTTTTTTTCTTTCCCCAATCACAAAATACGCCTGTAGGTACTGCAGCAGCTGCCAACTGCAGAAAGTGTTCACTTGGTTTTAACTCCTAATGGGGTTTGGCAGTGGGAAACAAGGCAAGGAGCCAGTGTTAGAGCAGCAGTGCTTTCCTGGCTCTCAGGTGCACACAACTCCAGCAGCAGTAATGGGGTCCCCAGATACTGCCACCAGAAAGCAAGGAGAATGTGCGAAACAGTGGAAAACAGCTGAGAAGAGCAGCAGTATCTACCTCCTCTCAAAGCAGAAAAGTCAAGCCGTTAAAAAATATGGGAGGCAGTGAATTGAAGGAGCAAGTCACGCAAGGAAGGGTGCGGGGAATAGCTGAGGGGCCTCCAGCTAGTGGGACTCAGGTAGGTGGGGCAGAAAGAAAGGATGGACAGGGAAGAATAGACAGCGGGCATAAAGCATCATCAGCCACACGTGCTGACTGTGTGCCCTCGGCACCGCCAGCTCTCCCCTGCCCTGCCCGAGCCAGGGGGACACACCTGCCCCGGCAAGAGGGGTCCCAGAAAACACACAGCAAGGAGGGAGCTTCCCTCTAAGCCAGGACACAGAGACATCAACCAGATCTCGTGCCAGCGGCAGGACGGCGGCTCTGGTGGGTTATTTTTACACCGCCCCTCTGTGATCTGCAGCGTGCGGCAAAGAGCCGCAACAAGAAGCCGCAGCACTAATGCATGCAAAGGCGTGGAAAAGAGGGCTAGGAAAAACCCGTAGGCACAGAGAGCGAGATTTCTCCTTGCAGTGACAGTATCCTGAGCAGAAGAGAGATCCTGGAGGAACGAGACTATGAGCAAACATCGCAGCCTTCAACTTGGCAGGAGGCGGCTGCGGGAGAATCCCTGGGCTCGTTCCGCGGGGACCAAAGGCAGCTTCACCCGCAGCACACGCCGCTCACACCGCGCTCCCCAGATGCTCCGTCCCGGGTCTCACCCCGCTCCCAGGGCAGCGGGAACCGCCGGGAAAGCGGCACTGGCAGCACCCGCGGAGCCCGAGCGCCCTGCGAGCAGCGACCGCCCCGCGCCGGGCGCGGCCCCGCCACGGCCGCACCTCGCCCCGACACCGGCC
>VZRR01008583.1:77931-181072 GCA_013398015.1 Oreocharis arfaki
ATACCCCTCACGCAGGCTGCGGGTGCCCCCGACAGCTGTGCCTGAGCCGGGGCTCCCCGCGGCCCGGGAACCACGGCCCGCCGCAGAAACAAGCCCGAGCAAGGACCCTGTCGCAGCCCGAACACACGCGACTCCCTCTAGCCTCATTTGTGTTGGTTCAAGAATATAATACTGACATTTTTACTGTGTAATTACACCCCACTACAGAGCGTGAATCCCCGGCTGAAGGCCATGCCAAAACCCCATCAACCCACCCCCAACCCAGCCCCATCCCACCTCCATTCCCAGCCAGGGATTTCTCACAGCTGTCACTCCTCTGGCAGGTAAAATTGGCTCATACATTATTCACTGAAATTATAATTTCCTAAATAATGTCTGACCTTTCAGGCTGCGAGCAAAAGCAGGCAGTGTTCTCTTCCACCCCTCCCTCCCATCCCCATTTCACTGCCCTTTCTCTTTTGTTTTGTTCTGTGAGAAATACCGAGCTGTTTCTAGTTGCAAGGGCGGTTTATACACATTAGTAAATCTTCAGAATGAAACTTTCCCTCAGTCTTTGTCTTTGTTCCCTTAATGGCAGCTATAAATTACCACTCTCCTTTCTCACTGGAGCATCAGGCTTCATTGCTTTTGAAACGACCAAAGTTATTCTCTTTTTAAATCCAATGAGAAGCAACCTTTTGTGTCTCCTGGACGGTTTCAGTCTCAGTCAATCTCATCTATAAATACATAAAGCTGCTCATTAAACAGTCCAAGGATTCTCCAGCCCTGCACCATACCCGAATCCTCCCTCACCAACAGAAAGCAACAAATGAACGAAGCGTTTCTCGACAGTTTCCATGATCTCATGAATAAACCATCATACTTAGGGTGGAAACTGGCACACCTGCACATCTCTCATGCAGGAATATCAGCCAAGGTGTCTCCACAAACAGCTCTCCCAAATGTACAGAGAAGCCATCTCCCATCCAGCCACACGACTTCAAGCCACCTTACAGAAAAGCTGGTACACATTTCAGGCACTACCAGTTCCCTCGATGAACTCGGCCAGTATTAATTTAATTCCCTTTCATCACAAGATTTGCTGAAGACATAAAGTAGGAGCACATATGAAGAGCGTAGCAGAAGAAACAGTAAGAGACACTGAAGAGTTGTGTAACCAAAAAATCTAAAGCTTTCTGAGGCACCGTAAAAGCAAAGTATCTTTCTTACTTCCGTAAACTAAAACACAAAGTGAGACATAAATATTTGGGAATGCCTGAGTTAGATCAAAAGATCTCACTGCAGCTTGGAAAACAAACAGAACAATATCAAATTTATCTTAGCTAATGAAGCCATTTCTTATACATAAATCTCTAAGTGTTTTGTGAAGGATCCTGGCTATTATTTCACATATAACACACATTTGTTTATGATGAAGAATTGCCATTAAAACATCTCTTTAAAGACACAAACCAGACAAGCTCAGACCTCAACTCAGACGCCTTTCTGTAGCCTTTTTAACTATTTCTATTCAACTACGGAGTCACAGTGACAGACGGCTACTCTGGGTACCAAGATTTTTACTGGGAGAGAGAAGCCAGAAAAACTTTTAGGACTCAACTTCAGCACTAAGTTCAGTATGAGGAAAGAAAAACAAATGTATCAGGGCAGTTGGACAGGAAGATACCCCAAATAGTACTGCTTGGGGATTTTTTCAGCAATTTAAAATAAAATCAAGTAACAAAGTTTCAGAGAGGAAAATAGATACTGGAAAATAGCTACTTCCATAGTGAAGTTGCACTTCACTATCACTTGCAGTTGCCTCACATCGAGAGATCAAGACTAAGCTACCCCAGAGCAGCTGGATGTAAAATGTTTCAGAAACTGTACACCTGATGTCCTGAGTAGAGATGAATACTTTTGTCTGAAAATTTGGGTCAAAAACTGCTTTATGCTTCATAATCCTTGTTAAATTTATTTAATGATGAGCAAACATTATTTGAAGACATCTAGATTGCCATTTCATCTGCACTTTAACGAGAAGTAGCAGCTCTGCTGGCCTGAGCAACAGTGCACTGTATTGACCCAAAATTTAGCACGACTGAGCGAGCATAATGAGCACCTGTGACAGCAGCTGAAAACAACTGGGAGGGCTGGGGGGAGATGCCAGAACAGTAAAGGGAAAGGAGCAGGCTGACAAGCTAGTAAATACTTTGCAGTATTTAATTGTTCCAAATGACACACAAAATGTCTCAGGGCTGTGGTTTTGAGCTTTGCTCTTCTCCGGATTTACACCGAGTTTTGAGCAATTGTTTTTCTTTGAAGTGTGTCACTCAAATTTTCACACCATCTTAGTGCCCCGGGGTTTTCCAAAATACCCAGTAAGTTGTTGAATTCTGTGTAGAAAAACCACATCTTCAGTAATCAGCAGGACCTGAACAGGACTTATCTGAGACAGAGAGGAAATTAAGGGTTCTCTGGTCACAAGGGGTATAAAAAACCCTCTCACGTAATTTATATGCCCTGTCCTTTCACACTACTTGTAAAAAAAAACTCCCAAAACAAACATCAGATCCACCAGTGACATTTCAGATGTTGCAGGATCTGCATCTTAAAACACCACTGTCACTGAAATGAAGAACAGCTCCTGTTTATTGCAGAACTGAATACAGTATGGCCTATTAATACACACATCTTTGAGTTAACGGAGAAATAAAGAAGACAGTTTGTCATGTGAAATAACTTTTAGACGTTTGTATTCCTTTGTGAGAACCTTCCAAGTCATTGCTACAACAAATGGTAACATTTCTAGACTCGTGTCTGGACCAGTCAGTAAACAATCCCTGCCTGTGCACCCAGCAGTTGCACAACACACTTTGCCCACCGAGGCCCCTGCTCTTTCTGCTCCTCTTCCTTCGAGGAAATCTGACAGACCTGAGGCCACCTGTGACGAGGTCAATGTGCTCCTGAAGCTGCACTTACCTCAGCTCCACCCAGGCCTGCCCCACATCCATCCCTGTGGTGCCCTGCAGAGGAATCAGGAACAGCAGGTCCATCCAAAGGCCAGGCAACAGAGATGGCCTCAGCTCCTGAGAGGCAGCTTTGGTGTCTCACAGGCTCAGCACACCCACAGCAGGTACCAAGTCGACAACTGCACCCCCAAGCCTGTCCGAGGATGAGGCCAGAGCACCATCTCACCAGAGCATGGCTCAGGATGAGTTCACCCTCTGGCATGTCCCCAGGGAGCCCACAGCGTGACACCACCAGTTGCTGGCAGTGCAGGACCACCTCCAGCTCAGGAAGATTGATGTGGCTCCCCCAAGAGGGATACGAACACTTGATATTTCACTTGGCCTAAAAAAAGGCTCCACCACAGACCAGGGGGTGTGTGAGAGGTGAAGCAACAGAGGTACCTCCAAATTAATGCTCAGACTCCTTCCCTGGTGGTATAGAACATTCAGTGATGACCTCACACAGTCTGAGACAGAGGGAATGGCAGCACATCTGAGTGTGGGTACTCACAGAACCTTCCAAGGTCTGCATTAGTCCCTCTGCCTTCCCCTCCTCCCCATTCCCTGAGTCCTGAGCAGGCATCTCTTCCACTGGTGGCAGTCTGACTGACAAGGATGGCCTGGGGGAAGGCTACATCGGAGCTGGGAGGGAGGAGCTGGAGTTGAACAGATCAGACACAAAACTGTACAACAAAAGTCTCCCGAAACGAGCCACTAAAATGTCCCACAGACCTGCAGCGAGCAAAACAGCAGATGATCAGCCAAATTATAAAAGGCTTCTTGAAAATAGCACATTAATGCTATTTTTTCATGTTAGAAGACAAATTTTATTGCAATTCAGCAAATGAGCTACACCTGTAAAACTGCTTTGTATATCCAATTCACATTTAATGTCCAATGGATTGAAATGTCACAGGAAAAATAAAAAAAGGAAAACAGTACCTGGTTTTGTCATTATAATGTAAACTTCACCACGGCCCTTAAAAAAAACAAGCCAGTGATTTCCCCATGTAGTAAAATATATAGTTTATAAGGTATTGATGCTTTATCTTAGTTTAACAGCCAATCTCTAGGTATAAAATAAAGAGCTACAAAGATGTGAAGTACGTGTACAATTTCTTCAAGTATTTTCAAGTATCCTATAGTCTCTTCACTACGGACAAAATTCATTTGACAATATACAGAAAAAGTTAACTCTGAATAGTTTCACTGCAGAAATCTTAACATATCCATGAATTTAAAACACATAAAAAGTATGGATCATCCAGCTAGTAAGTCCCACTTGAACAGTTTGAAAAATACTCTTTGTAATGGAAAAAGTTGTGGAATAGTCTCCAGTTCATGAATATGTTTTCAGCTACAGAATATCAGGTGGTTAAAGTTTATGGCAGGTAAAGGCTTTTTTATGTATAAACTTATCATCATAGTACTTTATTACATTTAAACCAAGTCTTTATTAGTTTGCATTTTCTTTTTGTATAAAGTATCATTGTATGAACTCTGAAAGCATTAACCAAAAAAGCATAAATAATTGATAGGTGATAGCCTATTTTTTCCCCTCAAATCAGGCACGAGCCTGTAAACATTTTGACCAGTTTAGCACTATGTATTTACTGCATGATGAACTGCTTATTTCTTGCCACTGTATTTCTCTCTCCAGAATGAATGTGTGTTGTTAAAAAGATTATCTTTTCCCATTAACTGTTACCAAAAAATCCCCACCAAACAACAGAACAGCACAGCCACACTAACTGCACCTACCAAACCTGCCCCCTTATTTTGGAAAAGTAACAGGAAAAAAAAGGTACAACTGCATTACTCTGAACAAAGGGAGAAGGATTTTACAAAGCTCTAGATAAAAAGGTGCTCACTACACCGTTTGTTCTATAAAGTTCAGCAGAATGGCATGGCAAGAGCAAATGCTGGATCCTGATCTTATTCTGTGGGACTCATGCTAGGAACAGCCATGAAAGAAGTGGGCGGGTGTGTGGTGAACACTGCAGAGTGCTGGGGATTGTGGCTGCTCCTACAGACGGGACAGCTCCAGCCAAATCTCTTCCCAAAAACCTGGCACAGGCTATATTTAACATCTTCCTTGGTTGCCCAGGGATCTAACAAAACCAGCTTCTCTTCTGCTGCCATTTCAGAACCTTTTACTGGCCCTTCAGTGGAGCAAATCCCTCCAGACCTGGAAGTCCATAGCAAAAAGTGCTTTGAACCCTAACAGGATTAATCACAGGCCCCCTGTGAGAGGAGGAGGAAGGTCAATCTCAAACTGGTTTTTCCTGTGCAAATAAAGTAACCTAGGAGCTGGGAAGATGATCTCTGTGTCTTCCTTTTGCACTGGACAGCCAGCACACAGGGTGCTCTCACTGATGGACAGCATCATCCTCATGAGCCAGACAAGGAGCCCAGCCTTGGCAATCACCAAATCCCAGCCTCTGCCCATCCCAGGCATCTCTAACTGTCCTAATGAGGGCAAAACAATCCACACCAAAAAAGCCATTAAGCCAATGGTATCATGTCTCACTAGGTCAACTTGTGCAAGGAAGAAAAAAAAAGACAAAAGAAGAACCTTAGTTCAGGGTAATTACCTCATGCAAGACAAAATTAATCCATCCTTAATACTATGAGATATACGGTTTTAACAAGATCAATTCATCTGTTAAGGTCAAAATATGGAACCTTCCTTTCCTACTTAATATTCCCTGTGAAATATACAGGTCTAGTAAAGTCATTTCCAAGATAGCTGAAAGCACTGTAAAAATTTTTTTTTTGCTATTAGTAATGCATAAACAATTTGGGGCAGGTGTAAAAAGACTATCCCAACATATTAAGTTGAATATATGAAATTTTTAGAATGCAGTACAACTGTTTTTCATTTTTTCCCTTTCAAAGCTGGAAGAAAAATAAAAAAAAAACAACAAAACCAAACCTGCACACAGAGAACACTTCTGTGAAATGCTCCTGTAAGCTCCATGCTGTGAAAGAATTCACACCCACCCCATGTGAGGAGTGGCTTAGACATGGCCCTCACATCTTCCTAATGCTACTGTGAAATCAAAGAAGAATCTTGCTCTGGTAAGTAGTGACAAAGGAACTTCTCAGTTTAATAATGAAATAAATATGACAAAAGTAAAAATAGTCAAAAATTTAATACATGTGCTATACTCATAAATTATGGAAATAAAACTATCACAAGATGTGACTAAGCTGTAGGTAAAGTAAAAGTGCTACAACATTGTATGAACCAAAAAACTTGGACTCTGCTTCTCAAAAGAGAGACAATACTGAGATAAGTTTATACAGTGGAGACCTCTTAAATACACAGCCCTGAACTTCTGTACAGTAATTTGTGATGCTGATAAATCAGCCCGTTCTTAACTCACATATTCATTTCAAAGAGATTTTTATCAGAGGATTCAAATGAACAGAGATGCCTTTAGGCATTTGCCAAGTTCCAGATCTCCAATAAATTAAGCTTTCAAAGTGTTTGTGTTTCATAGTAGAAATGGACTAAACTTTCTCTGCTAAAAACATAAGCATCCCAAATGAAGCAGACTGTGACAACAGGATCCAAGACACGTGCATTCAAAAGGAAAAGAAAAAACCTTAATACCACTGTCTTTTCAGAAATATTAAGAAATCCTTATACTTGTTAGTAAGGTATACTGTTATTATTTCAGATGGGGCATAAAGATCTTTATTTAGTCATCTGGCATTTGGGGAACTCGTGTCCCTCCTCATTAGCAGTTAAGAGAATTACCAGCAGCAACCATATACCAAGCTTCAAAAGGCTGGTTTAAGTGGAAACCTTCCTGTGTTACGAAAAATTATTCCAGGTTTTTCATTTAAGTGGGCTACACTGTAAATTCTGAATTGCAACATAATATAGCCAGTTGTATCATAGAAGATTTTTTTTTTTAAAGACAAACTTACAAAACACAATGATAGGTTAAATAAATAAAAAACATCAGTTAAAAAACAGACTTAATTTCTTCTTCTGTGCAATTACGTACCAATATGAAAAATATTACTTTGATCTCTGGACATTTCACGGTTCAGTCGCCTGGATTTCACTAAAAATAATACTGACAACAAAAATAAAGGAAAAAAATAATTGTTGACAAATCAGTGCTTTGGAGCTATTAAAAAAAAAGCACAGATCAGATCTGTAGTTCCCTTGCAGCAGAACATGACCCAACACGTTAAAAATCAAACGTTGGTAATAATGTTAATATATAAAATATTAGTTTAAAAACTATAGAATGACCTTCTCAGCAGAAATGGAGTGTATACATTGGGGTCTATGACATACAGCATATCTGAAGGCAAGTTCACAGAATGCTGAAAGGCTCACTGCACATTTTCTATGGCAAGGAAATACTGCAGCTTTAAAATAAGCTGCACAATACTCATCTCTATCTCTTTCACATGAAAGTGTGTAAAAAGCAAATCAGCAAATAAACTCTAAAATAGATTTATACCAAAATCCTCTTTTTTACATTGAGTTTACAGCTTCTATCCATTTGCCTGTACTATTTCTGGAGTTTCCTTCAAGAAAAGCCAAAGTCGCATTTTTGGGCCATGAACAAGTTCACGATACAATGTACTGGCAAGACAGAACTTTTGCATACTAACGAGAGTCACTCCTTGTTGCTTTTTTTGTTTGTGTAAAGACAGTTCTTCCTGCGGGAGAGGAGGTCAGATGTCGATTCCTTTGACAAGAGATGCCTCCAGGGTGATGTTGAATTCCTGCAAGGTCTGCAGCACCCGAATCAAAGAATTCACCAGCGTGTGATCCTTAATCAGGGCTATGTCCTCATACATCTGGGCTGTAATGGGGCAGTCTGCAAGCAGGGCGATCCAGTGGTGCAAAAGGTGGTCTCTGACAAGGTGGCAGGTGGCAGTTTGGGAATAAAAATAAAGCCAAGTTAATTTCACACCTGCACAGACATGATTTTTATCCTTTCGCTTTTAAGCGGACCTACCGTGCTCTCCACTTACCTTTCTGAGACAGGGAATGGGCAGTAACTGTCTCATGTGCAACATCTTTTGCATTTCATTAAAATACCAGTAACAACAACATTAATAAAGAAGTTTCTTTATACCTGGCTCCAAGACACACCAGCATCTGAAACTTGCCATCCTTCCCGATGTTTCTAGGGGTGTTGTTGATAGCAGTGATAAAGCGGCAGAAATTCCTGGCCCTTGTCTGCCAGTTCTCTTCTGGGACCATCTCGTTCTGCTCAAGGGTCTCATAGTATGTTTGTGCTTTTTCTTAAAAAAATGGTGGGAGATAATGAAGTTTCATCAGTGCATACAGCATATAGGAGAGAGTTAAAGTTGAAAGGCCTAAAGGATCGAAGTTCATCCATGAATTTCCTGAATCATTACATTTAGGCACAGTTTTTTTCTGTTTGATTCAGTTCTGTGTTCCCCCAGTGTAAAACTGGGATTCCATTTCCTTCCCTCTGAACAATGCTAAAGAGGTTCAGCTATCTACTGAATTTGAGTGCAGTAAACTGATCATACAAGGGGAACAGTGATGTTAAAGTACCTACTCAAAACAGAGAAACATTATTTAAAATAATTCCTTTTTTTTGTGTTTGTGAACTCAGTTGATCTATTTAGCTCTATGCCAAGGGATCTAGACCACTGTGTGAAAAACGCATGCTTATAACCCCTTTATCACAATATCCAGTACATACCAACAGCACTAGATCCATCTGTTGTGCTCTGAAAGACAACTCAACCTCTTACAAATGTGATTTATTGCTTTCACTGTGCTCAATTAACAACAACATTACCCTATGTCAATTCACCGCCTTATTTATGAACCTCTTCCTCACTAAGAAAGTTTGTTTGACACTATCACTGCTAGAAGGACAAAGCCCA
Source organism: Oreocharis arfaki (assembly GCA_013398015.1). Classification (NCBI taxonomy): domain Eukaryota; kingdom Metazoa; phylum Chordata; class Aves; order Passeriformes; family Paramythiidae; genus Oreocharis; species Oreocharis arfaki. The sequence continues at coordinate 86,820 of VZRR01008583.1, forward strand.
GTTACAGCATTAAGTACAGAGTCAGCTTTGGCAGAACACAGAGACTCTCTCATGACAGTACTAGGAGGCAGGAGCTCTCCTGGCAATTCAGCTGCTGAGATGCCTCCAAGAAGTCTGCTGTTCCCACCAGCTGAGACATAACACCAGTGATAAGGAACACAGATGGATGTATTTCAAAGATACAAACAGGCTCTGGGATGTCATCCTCCCACTTACCTAAAAAATCCCAAATGAAGACGTTCTTGAAGAGTCTCGGTGATTTAAATCCGTGCTGGAACACTTGCTCGAGAGCTGAAACAAGTCCACTTTCTCCACACAGCAGCAGGGTCAGGCTGCCTCTCTGCCAGCACACACAGAAAGCACACACACTCAGCACCTCAGAGTTTGGGACTCTGGGACACAAGTGTCTCATTAAGTTTTTAAATAAACAGATGCCTCAAGTTTAAACCTACTGTCAAACAGTGACCCCAGACACAATGGCCCAGCTCTCACAAGCCCTGAGCATTCAAAAAATGGATTGACTTCTCTAAGAACAAAGCTGAGGAAAGCATTGTCAGGGCCTCGTCATCATCATCAAATGAAGCCTCAAACAGGCCAATAAATGAGCAGGTTTTACCTATAATAATGATCACTACAGAAAATTAGGAAAGTATTTTCCTCCTTTTTTAAGTAACAGAGATCATGGATACAGCATAGCATGTGACTCTGGTTGCTCATCAACAAAAACAATGTTTAATGCTCAGTAAAAAACAAAGTCCTTCTTCAGCACACGATGGTAAATTCTATTTTGCAAAACCAAGTGCATGACCACTTGAGATCATTATCAATGTGATCATCAACTAGAAGTACACTGCATATGAATCTGTCATGCCATAACGAACTTAGAAGACAGGTGCTGTAGGAATGTGAGGACATATTTGTAAAAAATTCCTGTTGAGAGCCATCCATATAGAGCCAGCACTGCTCTACACCTCTCTGGCTCACTAGGGCTGGACTGGGATGATTTGACAGGGGCATGCTACTTAGGTAGTTCTAGTGTAGTTAGGTAGTTTTAGTGATGTTCTAGTGTTTCAGAACATCACTGCTGTGTCAGCTGATTACATGTGTAATGCAAGAGAGTCTCTAAGAGCACTTCTGCTTCATTTGCTTGGGGGATGTGGGTGTTCTCAGGGTGGCCTTTGTTTCTTTCTTTTTTTTAAAGCGGCTCATGGGTTTTCATGTTTTAAGTAGCAAAGATAAAGCAAAGCAGACATTAAAAACTTACTTAGAACTCAATGCAGATGTAAAATATCAGCCAATTCAGAACAAACTAAACAGGAGGCAGTGTTCTTGACACTGCACAGGTAGAATCCTTGGCAGATTTTGACTAATACCACAATTTCCAATACCAGAATTTTAACATTAATTTAATAAAATGCTCCAGTTAGCAGCAAAACAGATATTTGAGGCTGTACTGTCTCAGTGGTGCAGTCCCAGTATCTCATTTTTCCTCCACTTGAGGAATTTTCAAGCACATGGCTGTTCATTCAGTTTAGTTATTCCTGCTATATATTCTCTCATGTTCACTCATCAGAGTTTCAGGACGGGAGTGCCATTACACAGACCACAACCTCTCACCTCCTTCTCGGGCTTGTGGAAATGCTTGACAATACCATTAACAGCTTCACCAATAGCTTCTTGTATCTGGCCAGTATTTAACTCTGCAAAACACAAAAATATATCCAGTTACAGCTTCGGAAATTGTACCTGTGTGTGAGGGTGATGGCCTAGCACCAAACACAGGAGAGCAGTATGAACCAACATAACTCATTCTGTTAGGGAAACAGTGCTGGGCTGTGGGTAAGGGAAACCCAACTCCGCTTTTATTTATTGTTGAGGAGGCAGGAACGGAGATGGTTTGGTTTTAAACTGAAGTTAACACTGTGGTGTTTCAAAACACCAACAGTGGAAAGGGTTTTTACATATTATGTAAATTTTCAGACCAGGACACAAAGCTAAGAAAAGGAGCTGTGCTTTGTTTAGGATTAGCAAATCCAGGCATCCTGGAAATAGTTCCTGTGGTAGTTTCACTGCAAACCCAAGCACAGTTGGGAACAAGGTAACCACCTGATTTGTCAGGAATAAGACAACCACAGAATCCTGATCTCAATAGAAAAAAAAAGAGAAGTCCATGAACAGAAGCCACTAGCAAGTTTCCTCATCTGCGAAGGATAGACAGAGACAAGGCTACGAATTTCTACTTTCCTCCACAGCATGCATTCCACAGGTGAAGGACAAGAATACAAAAAACACCACCAGGATAACTAAGCACTGGACCAGGAGTGCAGAGACATCTGCCATCCTTGCAGACTTTCAAAACTTAAACAGACAGCACAGGTTACTCAGGATTGTAATTTGGAAGTTAGCTGGAGTTCAAGCAGGACATCGGGCTGAGTTTCACAGGTCCTCTCCAAACTCCAGTCATGTTTGCAAGCCCTCAGCCAATGATGCAGAACAGGACAAGACAAGATATCCCCCAGCACTCACTTGGCTTATTGTTTGGTGAGATAGTGACAAATCTCCTGATCATGCTTGGAGACTGCTGCAGGGGAGGGGTTCGGCACTGCCGCTCATCAGCCTCAGTGTGGGAAGTCAGCAGCTCTCCCACCAGGATCCTCTCTAAGCTGCCGTCATCCATTCCCTTCCCAAGCCACCTTCCACAGGGAAACCTGAGAACACCAAGGAGATAAATATATGGATCAATCCAGATTCAATTCCATGCTAAAGACTTTCAACTGCAGTTGTCTAAAGCCCAAATCCTGCTAGCAAAGTTATTAGAAAGACTTCGTTCATCTGGCAACAAAGCCTTAGCTTTTGCCAGCACAGGAAGCAAAACAGCTTTTCAGTTCCAAGTTTGTGCTGAGTGTTGCAGTAGATGATCCATCCACAAAGCAGATTTTGCTTGAGTCCCATATGTAGCACATGATTTGAGGAAAAAGGGGTAAAAGGGGAAATCCTACTACACCCCATAGATGGATAAAGAAATACACTGAATATGCTACATAGTGGGCCAGCTGCAAAACAGCCTCACAACCCAAATACAAGCTTAAATGCCAAAACACCAATACTTCTGCTGAATTGGGGTATTAAATCAGACTCGAGAAAGCACACATGCTTATTTGCTCATTATCACTTTCTCTGAACCCATGTTGATGTCAGTTTAATCAGCTTAATTGGAAAACTGAACAGCATCCAAAAATAGAATCTTTCCTCTTCATTTAATTACAAATGAACTGACATGGAGAGCTGAGTGGACTTACCCGCCAATTTGACATCAACATGAGCCTGACAGTTTCTCTAAACGAAGGACAGAGCATCAAACTACGCTGTACCTAACACAAATAAATTTAATTCTCACTGCAAATTTTGTTCCTATACTTTCCCCATGTAAACACAGGTTTCTAACACTCATAAGCCCTTGCGCTCCAGCTTGTGTCCAAAGGTGTCTCTGTAACACCTAGAGCACCCAGTCCTAATATAAAATACCACCTGTATTTGGTAAGCAGCACGCTCTGACTTGCTCTTTCTTCCTTGGGCTCAAGGCAGATTATTTCTAAGCTGCACAACAGTCAACTCATCCTCTCCACCAACAGTCTGATATGAGACACGAACATCTGCAAACTGCAAACCCTGTTTGAATTCATAAGAACCACGATTTGTTTAATGCCAGAAGCCAAACGATCTTTCTGTGCCTTCAGGCCGAGGCAACTGTAGACACAGAGTCCCAGGAGATCAGACCTTTCTGATCAAACAAGCCCTACTGTGCCAGCTCCCTGCAGAAATTCTACTTACCCCATGTGAAATGTCAGGATGATACTTACTTGTAAGTATGCCCTGTTATTTCATTTCTGACCATAACATATTCCACAAGCCACTTGGCATACAGCCCTGAATTATCATGTCCTATTTGCACTGTGGTCAGTTTTCCCAGGTTCTGGCACTGCAAATTGAACAAAGAGTTTGTCAGAGGAAACTGAAAGAAAGCAGCATGTTGGAGGAGTAAACTATTAGAAAACATGCTCAGACAGAAACTCAGAAATGTGGTTCCTGTTTCTGACTGCATGATTGGTTCTGGGCTTTTTAGTGGTAGGCTGCTTTACTTGTTTTAGTTTGCTTGTTTTGTTAAATACTATTTTGATCAGCACAGAGAACATCAGCTGACCCGGATTTTTATTTCACCCAATGTACACAACACACATGCAAAAAATCAGAGCAGAATCACTTCTTTGTTTTACAACAGAAGAGGATATGACACCTCCCACAGTTGTAACATAAAGACAGTCTTGTCTATCCCTTGCACTAAAGAATTGTCAGTCATCTTGCTCTGCATGTTATTAAATATAGGTTAAATGTGCTACGTACAGGCACAGAAAGTATCTGTGACTAACCCCAAAGAGATGAAATGTATGGCAAGGTGGTTCAGCAAGGGGAGAATTTTAAACTGAACAAATAGAACATCCAAATCGGGTTTTCTATCAAGTAATACAAACCTCGAAAGTCATTTCTAATATATTCCTGGGAATCTGCAGGACTCCTGTTTCACCCAGTTCTCCCGAAATACAGATCCAAGGATTGGCTGTGAACATTGAGCCACCGAGTTTCTTGCTGGGAACAATCAATATATGGTACGGTATCACTGCAAACACAAAAGAAATAACTCTTCAGAAATGAAGAAGGATAATTATTGTAACCTCTTTAGTCATGAGAGAGACAAAAGATAAGTCATAAAACAGCACTGCAGTACCATGAAATGTTAAAACAACGTCAGAGATCCTATTTAATCATGCTGACACTTGCACACTAAGCAGTGACTGACAGTAGGGAAGCATACACCCATACAGCAGTCACTAAGAAGCAGAGCTGACAGCAGAACAGTGTCAAGTGAAGAAAGAAATTTGGATGGAACAATGCCTTCTTATGGGTATAATCACCCTTTATTTACCAACCTCAAAACATGCCATGAAGATGGTTACTTATCCTCAGCTTAGTGACAAGGAAGTAAAGACATGACATTCCTGTACCCAGGACTGCACTGTAGCTCAGCACACTGCACAGCTCCCCCCAGGTCCCACTCAGGTACTAACTGCAGCCTTTCTTTACAGGCCTGGACAGCAGCAGCATTCACTACCATGGCTGAACAATTTCTGTGAAAATATACCAGAATGCTGCAAATTTTTCTGTGCCATGTCACTCTTAGTTATGCTAACATTAGGACCTACCAATTTTTAAAAGAACAAGCAATTTTTTCCCCTCCTAAATAGCACCACACATGTGCTCAAATGCTTTCTGGTCCCCTGGTTTACCTGTGGGTGATTCAATACAGTATCACCTGAGCTGCAGCCCCTCCTTTGACTCACACAGCATATGCTCTGCTACCACCCAGCATCTCCTGCACAGCCCTCTGTTAACCAACCTTTTATAATAAAATCCAATTCTCTGAATGGTCACTGTGTTTCTTGGCTATCTGCCCTTCTTTTATAGTGCATAAGCAGATTACAGTCAAGGCTTTTCAGCTGAGGCGTTTAATGCATTTCTCCCTCAGCATCTCCTCAGCTGCCAGTGCCCTCGAGAAAGCATTTGGTGGTTGGATTTTCTTAAAAGCACGATGCTCATAGCATTTAAGAATGAATTAAAATGTTTCCCTTTTTATTTTCTGTGCTGATAGTCCTAAAGTAAGTGACAATTTAACTGCATCATCCAGCAGATTTTCACATTATCCAGAACCTGCCTGCAAGACCAAAACCTGTTTTGCTTGGATGTCTGTTTGCTTTGTCTTTCATATACAAAAGTATCAATCACAACACACCAGTGAGGTCCTGTGGCAGCAGGCACACAGATCTTTGAGAACTCACACAGTTCAGCATCTACAACAGCTTAAAAGTTTCTCTAGAGTATCTTTTTAACAACTAGAAGTAAAAAAAATGTGTTGAGGGGTTCTGATGCAGCCCTCAATGGGCATTTTATTGTTAGCCCAAACCCAGAGACAGGCATGCAGCAAAGTAGCCTGAGCACAAAACAGGAAAGGTTTGTTTTCTTTTAATCCCCAGCATGCATTAATATTCTTACCTTGACAGTGAACAATCCATACTGTGCTTGTTTAGTATCATGCAAACAAGACCACCACAAAATTTTCAGCTGAGAACTCACCCCCAACCAAAATTATTAGAGATGTGTATTTTACCAAGTTAGAAACAAAAGTGACAGGGAGAGAAACTCCTGCCCACCACAGAAGATCATGGAAACAGCAATACAGCACACACAGATGGATCCCAGGGGAAAAAAGCAGAACAATTATATTAGGGCACGTTGCTCAGAGCTGTTTAGAATTTTGGACAAGGACTCAACCAAATCTGGAAATCAGAGGTGCAGGGAAAGCAAATACTTACAGATTGTTGTGAAAACATTGGTAAAGCAAAAGTAATCAACAGCATTGAATGACAGGAGATGATACAAGAATTGTTCCTTCTCATCATCGCAGCGGAGGAATGCGTAACGCTTGTAGAGTTTTCTGACAAAGCAAAACACATGATCTGTCACAGTGACAAGATGCTTTCAGTGAGATGTTTTCTACTGTGCAAATTCATTAGGTACACTGTGAATAATGGGCAAGCAATTACCAATGAGAAGCGATACCGGGAGAGTCAAGAGCATCCACTGTGCCAAGATACGCTGACTCTCTGCAAGGCTGACATCTCCAAAGTGCAGCAGTCCAATTCTCATTATCTTCCCCCTCTCCAAGATAAGGTTTGGTCTAAGGATCTTCTCCCACCCAAAAACACCCCAAGACAGAAAAAGGAATTTTGCACTTTCTTGAAAAATGTTCTGACTTCTTTTGGCCATGCAAAATGACAGAGCTGAAGGAAATAGAGTTCTCCTAAGTCAATTCCGAACAGAGGGTGCCATGAGAGAGTTCTCCAGCACATGACATGTGACAGAAGACTGTTCTTAAAGACATAAGGCAAAAACTGGGGGTATCTGCCTGCATTTTGCTATAGGTGATAATCCAGGGCCTACAACAACCTGCACATTAATCCAGGGAATAGCTTCAGTGTTGTTAGTACAGAGCTCCTGACATAACCAAAATGGTAAGCATGAGAAGGTGGAAACCAATAAATAATACCAGTTTGGGGAATAATCATAAAAGAAGAGCATGCCAAAATGTATCAAAATCAACTGATGCTACAGGAATATCCAAACCCTCATGAATGCAGGAATTAGGTAGTAGAAATGCTGACACAGCCGCGGATAGGTTGTTCCTGCCAGGAGGGCATCCTGATAACTGCCCCCAATTTCAGGTATCAATTTACAAAGAAGTCAGCAAGTCACAAGACAGAAACTCGCAAAACAAATCAATGATAATCAACATACAGGCATGTTCTCACTTACATAACAAACCTATCACTAGAGACTGACAGGAAACGTTCAATGAAAATAAAGAGACTGAGCCTTACATTAACCTAACCTGCCTGTAGCCACAAGAGTGGCAAAGCCACAAAAGTCTCACAGGTGCCCATGTCTGTGTTCCATTTGAACAATCTGGATCACATGTTTGACAGCCTGCCAGGGTATGTGCTGTCCTGTCTCTTCAAAAGGGTAAGGTTTCTCAGTTTCCCTGGGTACATAAAGGTCTCAAGTCAGTGAAGCCATGTGATTTCTCCCTGTTCCCTAACTCTGGTCCCTTTGCAGACCAGAAAGAAACCAAACATGTTACATTTTCCTTATATCTGTTAACAAATGTCAAGCAAAGAGAATGGGATAATTAAAATATCTTACAGCAGCTTCAAACAAGAACAACACACAATCTTGTTAACTGTAAAATGGCAGAAGCTGCACCATTACTTTTAGTACCTCACTGAACCCAGCACTGCTTCCTCTGAAAACAACTGGGCCATGCTTTCAAACCATACTGCCTAGAACAGCTCTCTAAGTAGGATATCTAAATATGCAGCACAAAGCACATGAGATTACAGAGAACTGACATCATCCTGTATGAGTTGCTCCTTTGCTTGTCATTTTCATTTTAAACATGCTTTTGTTGCAGTCTCCCTCCGTTCTAGAGAATCAGAATCTGCCTGATAGATGAAGAGTACACTGGCCAGTGGTAGAAGAGGTTTTTTTCTTCTGTTTTGTGGGGGGACATGGAGTGTGGCGGTGTGTGGAAAGTCCCCTCACAGCACTTGCTCTGCATGGGACAAGCACTGCTAAATTTAACCTGATCTGAACTGTCGACTTCACTGAAGAGGCTTAACCTTAATTTGGAGATACAGGTAGATTTATTAGCTGTCCTCACTCTGTCCTTCAGCTTTTCCTTGTCCACTGAAGGCCACAGCTTCATCACAAAGAAAGTCCAACATAGTACAAGACAAGACAAATCTCAAATAATTAGCTGTTGGGGTCCAGGGGGATTGGGGAAGAAATACCTTGGAAGGTGGTGAGTGGAAGGAGAGGAAAGGAAGAGCAGACAGCACAGGTTAAGATGTCTCCAGAAAGTAGTCTTCCATTAAAGCTAATGACAATTACTATGGCTTTAATTTCCACACTAAACACTGAATGTGACTATTATGGAAGCAATTCACCCATATGTTCTTAAGCAGGCATTTATTTTACATAAATGTAAAAACGTCAGTGAAGAACTCTAGCATTGAATCCTAATTCCCAAACAGCTCACACACTTGGAAGGCCAGTCTGTTCCATGCCTTCTGCACACTGCCAAGCAGATGCAAGAATAGGCACACCTGGATTTTTGAAACCAAACAATTACATAGATTTTCATTTTTTTAAAAGCTTTGCCCAAGATAAACCATCTTACTTTGTGAGTTCATGATCTGAAAGCAACTGTTTCAGATGCCTAGAAAGCAACTTCTTTTCCATAGAGAGGCGAACCCAGGCTCTGGCCTTGCCAACATCTGTTTTGATCTCACTTATGTTCTGGATATGCCTGGAAAAAAAGAAAAAGAAAAAGACATGCTTGATATTGTCAAAGCATGACAGTTCTTTTGAACCAAGCTCAGCTGAAGTTCTGCAAAGGACACAAACTATCAGGTAAATTATAGGAAAAAGAAACATAATCACCTTAATATTCAGCACAATAAAAATTTCTCTGCAATCTAGCTCAAAGAGAATAAGAGCCTGAAAAGGAAGTATCTGCAATGCAGTGCCCTATTTACAAAATTCTAAACCAGGCCCATTGTCTCACATGATTTAGGACTCATTCTGGACCTTATCGCTGCAATATTTATGGCTGAATGCTTTGGAAAATTAAATACTGGTTTTGCATGCTCAGTAGAAGCTTTTTTTGCACACAAGACACAAATGGTATATTTTAATAAGGCAAGCAAATCCTCAGTTCACTCCTCCCTACTGAAAAAATTGGATGCTGGTAAGAAAAAAGGAGGAAAAGAAAATTCCTGTCAAGGTTGTTTTAGAAGTTCCGCATATTGCTTTTTCAATGTACCGGAAGGAAGGAATTGGGCAGAAGTTGTAGTTTTATTCACACTACAGTACTGAATGTTAGATAAACCCATTCTTTAGATCAAACAAGTTCTTTAAACTGCTTTCTTCCCCTGAAAAACGAGAATGGTCGCAGAACTACGCAACCAGCTCAGAAGTGACTGGGAAAACACAAACACTACACCCACACCTCTGTGGAAATAGACCAAATACACAAAACATAAAAATAAGAAAACTCTGTCATGGTATTACCATAAGTTAATAGCTCCGACAATACGAAACCCCCTCAGTACGGAACCTGTTTCTGTAAAGGTCAATGAAAACGTCGTACTATCTACTTTAAAATAGTTCAGCAGGTTCCTTCCCCACAGCCCCCTCCTGCTGCAGGGAACACAGGCTTTTCTGGACAGTGCACAGTGTACACAGAAACAGGTGTGCAAAGCTCAGGGCCTTTCTGAGTTGTGTAACAGTTCAAAGTCACCTCATATCCTGGACGAGAGAGATTCTAAGAGGTGACATGGCTGGACTCGTATCAGACTTTCGCCTTTCTGAATCAAGAAGTATTCCTAGATCCAAAAGAAAACAATTTCTTTTTAGCAGAAATCCATCTAAAGATTTTTAAATAAATATAAAAAATAAGGTGAATTAACACCAGTTTGCAACCCTGTATTACTGGTGACTCTGTGAAGATGCTGTACTGTATTTCCACTCGAAATGACATGAAAATCCAATATGCTACACAGATGGTTATACAGATGAGCACACACTGAGCACCAACACATTAATGAGCTTAGATTCAGCTGAAATTGGTATGACATCAAATGGCTTAAGACACGCTATAATAATCAAGTATTATTTTCCAAAGACTACCCTGGTTTTTTGCTGTGTAGTAACACTGACTGCCACTGTTGACACCAGAGAACAACTTCAAATTTGTTGTACTCGGTACACCACACATCCTGTGCTTACTGAGCTATTGCTTTGCACGCTCCTGTAACACTACTACTTTTTGAGTACATTTTGAGGTTTTCAAGCAATAATATTACTCTTATCCTTTAAATTCCACACCAGAATGAAGTCGTATGTTAAATACAGTCCCTGCCCTCAATCCCGAGTTAGAAAGCATAGAACTGATTGTGACTTCATTCTGATATGCAAAACCACTATGAACTAAGTGACATTCAGGAGACCTTAAAATTTCCAAATCTATGGTTTTGATTCCTTACAGGATCTTGTGCATGTTACTAACGCTCAGCTCTTTGCTTACAGCAGCTTTAAATAAAAAATTAAAGGCAGCCACTGCTTCCCCCAAACCTACTGTCCTCCCCAAATTTACATCCCCTGCCCCCGCCTGACACAAGAATTAATGTTTAAAAATTACATTAATAATCCTAGAAACAATTTATCAGTGGATCTTACGTGCAACATTACTTCTACTGCAACACCTGATGTAACAAAAACTAAAATATATTTCTTCAGTTTAAGTTTTTGTTTTGAACAAGAAGCCTCCTGTTCAGTTGTTTTTTAAGCCATAATGTAAAACTTCGGGGTGTACAGCACAATTTTATGGCTTACACCTGTTTTCCACCCCCACCCATAACATCATTTGCCTTGGCAGTCATGCAGGGCCTGTGTGTCATATGGAAGATGATGAACCAGAGAAATCCATCTTAAAGCCTATCTCTAGAAGCATCAGCTATTTCTGGTTTCTGACTACCATGTTAGTCAGATCCCAGATCCAAACAAGGGCTCAATACAAACCAGTTTGTTTTTCATAAAATATATTGAGACAACACACCAGGCCCATATTAAACCTGTAGCAGCCACAAGACTTGATTCAGTTATATGGAGTGAAGGGTATTTCCAAGGGAAAAAGACTCTGTAAATCTGCAGGCAGCTCTTACTCACAGCTTTTAATCATCTTCTTCCAGCAGATGCCAATCTTACCTGAGGTACTGAAGCTGCCTGATGTGGTTCTTCTCTGTCTGTTTTCTAGGTAATGTAACAGATGAGACCATAGAGCAGACTTTCCCTAAAATTAAAAAATATTAAAGAAATCACTACCAGCTAAATTTAAAAAAAAAAAAGTTTTAATCATCACTGAAAGTATCAGCCATAAAAAAAACTTGCTTTAAAGATGTTTCTCCCTATAATGGTAAAAACCAAACATAAATCACAAGGTGGAGGTGCTTGAGAGCTGTAAGGAGGCTGAGAAGGAAAAGCAGGAGTCAGACTGCTGGGATCTAATGACTCTGGTAACAGGAAAAAGTCAATGGAACTTCTTTTCTCATAGTACATTACCATGACAAGAAAACATTCCAAGGCTTGCAAAACACTTCGTGCAAGTGGAGTTTTAAATTTGAGGCTGCAACCCGTCCTGTGCATCTCTCCCTGCCTGCCTCTCCAGCAGCGAAATGACAAGAGACACGGAGCCAGCCTGAGCAAGACACACCCAGGCCAATCCTGCTCCCCTCAGGGTAATTCAGGGCTATGGATAAATGCTGCCCATTTTTAGAATCTCAGAAGACTCCCTTCAATTTCATCAGGCAAAGCACCTGGATAATCACACACAGAGTAACATATCCCAAAACATAAGCAGGACAATGAAAGCTTATCAGCAAAAATACCTCAGTTCTACACATTGTTAAACCATTTTAAAAGTTAGAATTTGGGATGTAGTATTTAGGTCAAGATAAATCCATCAAGTGATGTTAAAAGGTGCACCTTGCCCGTTTTGTTGCTCTCTTAAACCCCTGGTGGCTTAAGCAGAGAGTGAGAAAATCCTTCACTGGGAAACTATAAAGATTCTTGGATTCATCACAAAATATTTCACATAATAAACCAAAAGACTGCAAACCTGCAGCGAGGCAGCAGTAAGCAAACAGGGGCTCTCCAGCACATCAATTGGAATTACTTAATAAGTATTACTTATCATCTTCCTAAATTATTGTATTAACTTGAGATCTCAGTAAAGATCCAGCAATTCTGCATTTCAGAAAAGCTGTCCTATTATAAGGCCATATTTTTATTTACAGATTTGTGCAGAAAGAAACCATGACTGAAAAGCAACAGTTGTCAGTTCTGCATTATCAATTTCATCTAAAACTAAGTGCCTTCCCAGAGGTGCAATAATGATGGTTCATCTTTAAATTTATTTTTTTTAAAAACTGTATTTAAAAATCTCTAACCCTTTCCATCCTATAGCTCCATACAGTTGACATAAAAAACTATTGACCATGAGGGATTATTCCAGAAGTGGCATGCCTCCAGAAGAATAAATCCTAGAGTGTCTGTAACATCTGTGCTGACAGAAATCTATTAAAAACATGCATTCAGTGGTGAGGATAGAAAAAATCCATTGTGTCTTGTGTGTACCTGACAGATCCAACATGGAAAGCCAAAACTGCAAGTCTTATTATAAACAGATAAAAAAGAGCATGAAAATATCAACCAGCAAGGAGTTACATCCAAAACTGTGTTTCTCCCAATAAACACACACATGCACACACAGCCTAGTGCTCAGCAACCAGCTGCCATGGCAAGGAGAACTGCAACAGATCACAGAAAGCAGCAACAAAGGATCCTGCAGCAAATCGATGTCAACAACCACGATGAATGGGAGAACTCATGCAGTGTCTGCCCGCTCCTTCACCGCCGTGGAACTCTCCTTTAACTTCACCAAATAGCAATGATGATGCAAGCTGGATCTATAAGGGGAAGGAAGACAGCCTAAGGAAAGCCGTGGGACAGAGAATGGGCAAGGGAATAACCAAGGCCTTCTGAAAGTCCAGACTACTTCAGTCATTACTACATCCTACATCACAGCTCCCCTGCATTGCACGGGACAACGGAAGGCATGGATTCCCTTTGCACGTGGAAAAATCACTACGTAGCTAATGTAGGACTACTGGGGTTCATCAGCAGGGAAGAGGTAAAAGCAGGGATTGGTGGAAGGAAAGCCATCCTCATTACTATGGTCAGTTGAGAAAGAAGAGTCTTCCTTGGCTCATTATTGAAAAATCAAATGAAATCGATGTATGAAACAGCAGGCTTTTGCATATTTCATAAAGGCCAGAGCACACAGAGAACTGCTGGTGCCTTTTTCTTTTTTTTTTTTAAACTCTGGATCATACTATGAGATACACTGCACTTCCTCCATCAGGCCTCTATTCTATTCCACCACTCTATTTATTCCACCATTCAGCACTGCTTGCCAACATCTGCAATCAATCCAAAGCATTAACCTTATGAAGGGTTGGCCGTCTGGTGGTCTGAAAGGCCCAAATCTGGGTTGAAGCAGAGTATACTGATGCTCTGTCTTCTAAGACGAAAGCAGTACAGCTTCTATCCTAAGTGATATACAAGAGGGAAGGGAGAGAATCACATGATAAATCTTCACATAGAAAACCGTTGTATAGTTTGAAGGAGAGCAGATTTAAACACTGGTGTTTGGGTGCTGGGAACAGAGATACTGGAATACAGTTGTCTGGATTATGAACATATATTCTTAAAAAAAAAAAAGAAGTTATAATCTTCTCCGTCCTTGCTACTCCTTTGTACAAGGGAGGAGTAAAGCTGGTAAAGGCCCTCCAAACTCCATCTTGTCCCACAAGTGACTCCAAAAAGAAGATCACAACAAACAACTACTGATTTCATACAAAACCCCAACACCTCTAGCTAGCAATCTTGTAAACATAATTTAAGTACCACTACATCACTCAGGAAGAACCAAAACAGCAAGACTTTTACTTTGCAGTACTAAATTATCCTTCAGGAAAACAATTCCCCCCTCCTACTGACAGCACCTTCGGGATATGTCGCCTTGTAGCAACTTCATTAACAAAAATATTAAGAACACAGCAACAGTTTTTTTACCATCCTATTAAAAAAAAAAAAGCCACCAAAACCCCCCAAACCAAACGAAAACCCTGGGTTAAATGGAGAGTCTTCCAAGAAGTCATCTGTGGAACACATCTACAGGTACACTTGCACATACCCCACAACATGGAGACAGACAGGGAGGCAGGAACTGACATAAAAGACTGGGGGACACACGAGTATTTTAACACACCTACAGACACACTGAAGATGTCCTTTGAAGGCAGGGAGAGGAAGAGCATAACACAACTCTAGATAAGTGTGCTCTGCAATCTACAGGAATATTTATTCCTCACCTGTTTGACTTGCAGACCGTGGCTCCATATCCTTTCTAAGAGGTCACACAGACTGGCTATCAGGGTGTTCTCTTCCACTCCTGTGATATTCACTTCACCATGACCAAGCTCCACAGCTTCTCGACCCATTTTCTCAACCAACATCCTCTTAGTCTCAAAAAGGACAAAGCAAAAGAGAGGTAAGTCTCTCCCAGCAATTTCCAAGATCACTTACACTTTTTAAGCAACCAACAAGGAAGCACATGATAACAAAGATTTGGCAGAATAACTGGCTCTACTGATGTTTCTGGCACTAGTGTGGAACTGCTCTTCTTTTATCCCTGGCTTTCAAGCCAGGACAGCACCAGTGCTGATTTTCTGTTTTTCTCAAAAAGGGTTTGCAAACGGGCTCATCATCCTCCACAGAGTAATCCCAACAAAGGGCACAGCAGGTCATTCATTGACAAGCTGGGTGCCCAGCAGCAAGGCCAAGAAACACAGATCTTGGGTAGTTTTGAAGCCTGGTGAGTGCTGGATGCATTCCCATGAGCAGGACACTTCCTCCACCTCCTCTCAGGGGAGGTGAATGAGCCCAAGTGCTTCCAAGTAGCATGGGTATGTCATTCCTGGGAGATGCTGCTCTGCCAGAAGGGCATTTAGATTAAACCAAACCCATTCTGGAGTGCACCTCTTGAGTTTCCCCAGGAGCCACAATCTCCTAAATTGTGCACAATTTCATTCTGGTCAACAAAGCTTTCACTAGCTCTTAAAGTACAGTCTACCAGTACCATTATATTCATCATACAGCCAACTGGAGGAAAAAAATGGTGAGGGTTTCAGTTCCACTCATCTCTCACACATTTTTTCATCTTTGTTCCTATTCTAGACTCGCTTTCAAATGAATAATACTCCCTTAAGCACCTCTGCACAACCTTGGTTGAGATTAAGAAGTCCAGGTTAGTCCCTAGCTGCTTCTCCCCCTCACTCCCTCCAGCAATTTCTCACGTAAAAAAGCCAACTCTATCTTCAAGAATTTTCATCACCTATTGAGCCTCTATTAAGGGATGGGGATTATTTGGACAGTTCCATAAAGTGAAATCCAAAGTAGATGAACTTATTAAATAGAGTTCTATGAAAAGTTGTATATAATCGCTATAGAACCTCCACTGACTTCAGGCAAGAATGTGTCTATTTCATAATTATTCTCTTTGCTGTATTTTTATAAACATTAACATTTACTTCCGATTAATATGTTGTCAAATATATACTGGTGAAGCATGTCTACAAATTAATGCCAAATTTCTTTGTTCAGTGCTTAAAAACCTACACCTCAGAAATGCATTAATTCCTTTAGTTATGAAAAAAGCTGCTGTATTTTCACCACAACCCTCTATTTGGACTATTCACTCCTGTTGAAGTAGTACTGTCTCATTAGTTATAAATGAAATGAGCTATAATAGACTTGGGCAGCGGGATGGTAAAGACCCTTCAGAATATTCAATCTCTATCATAAATCTGCTTGATAAAGTTTCTGCTCCTCGCAGAATTTCTGAGTACATCATCTCTTCATTAATTTCTCACCACCATGCAAAAATCCTTACAGGGATAAAGCAGAAACAGATGGCAGAAAAGTGGGGGGCTGGAACATAATGGATATAAAATGGTCCAGAAAGGATGGATAGGAGGTGCAAGAGAGCAGAATTATTCTCTGTATTACCTTATTTCGGCATTCCTTCAACAAGCCTTCTACAAACTTCCAGTTTGTTTGTGCAATTACTGATGGAGAGAGGTTAGAGAGTTTGGGCTGCCGAATGGTGCTGCCCA
The DNA here is from genome assembly GCA_013398015.1 of Oreocharis arfaki. Classification (NCBI taxonomy): domain Eukaryota; kingdom Metazoa; phylum Chordata; class Aves; order Passeriformes; family Paramythiidae; genus Oreocharis; species Oreocharis arfaki. Next base: position 103,286 of record VZRR01008583.1, read on the forward strand.
GATTCCTGGCTTCTTGGATGTACTTCTGGATTGGGGGAGAAAATAGACAAACACAGACAAAAGTGCACGTGAGACTCCTTGGCCAAGAGAAAAGGGTAAACTTATGTTTATAACCCACACCTCTGGAGTGAGGAGGAAAGGATCACATCCTCTTTCAGAAAAGGCCCCTTTTTATATCTGGCATTATTTAGGGCTGAGACACTTGAAGTACTATTTCACCAGAGGTCAAATCCCCATTTATACTGTCTACACAGTATTAGAACACACGTTGCTGAATTACAAAAACACAATACAAACTGCCAAGGATATTTAGATGCATAGAGATTCAACTACTCCCTCCACCACTGACAATTGTCTTGTTATTTTTTCACTTAAATGAAAATTTGCAAAAAGCACCCAGACCAAGACTATTCAAGTGGCAGACTGGTCTACATGGGGACTGCAAGAAAACTTTGCTCTTTCAGGAAGCAGCTGCAAAATGCAAATGATAACAACATCTCTCAGCTGTGAACCAGCTGCATTTTTGAGGAAAATCATTTCCTGAACCCACTCTACTCGAAAGAGCTCTTCTGCTCCTATTACTGCCATCAAGGAGTTGCCACTGTTTTCACCCCAGAGGCAAGAGTGATATAACAAATATTTTGGAAGCCAGGTGATCACAGGTTGGTTGGGGCACAGATAACTGAGAATTAGTGAGAGAAAGTCCTGTACAGACACTGATGGAATAGTCAGGGTTAGTACATATTTCAAATTACCAGGAAACCTCTCTAGCTTACATTGAAATAATGACCAACTGAAATGTCAGTGAATAGATTTGTCAAACACAGCAAACAGGGAAAACCCCACCTTCACCACTAACTTTGCAGTAAAGAGCTATGCTATATACATTTAATTATGCATCTTTATCCAGAACTATGACTACAGTCATATTGTGCATTGGACATACCAGATAATGCTCTGACACAGATTTTATAGAGGGCATGAAGGGCCAATCATGCTGGTCCCAGTCTAAACATAACTGCAACTGAAGCTCTGACATGGAAAATTCCAGGTGCTGGCAGGATAAGTTGGTAGCAAAAAGCCAAGCAGATGTAAAGTGAAAGTGGTAAGCACATATGAAGTATTAAGAGCAAGCATGCAAAACAGAAAAGGAAAAGAGTGAAGACATAATACAGTGCAGAACTCCCAAGCATTCAACATAAAAATAAATTAGTAAGTAATGAATCTGAAAGGAAAAAAGAAAAGATGGTGTTAAAACAGTGGAATTGGTGTAAACTCTGCCCTCCACTGGGCACAAATGTTTGCAAGTAAAAAGTCTCAACTGCACAGATTTTTGTTGGCTGCCACAAAGCTTCAATTTGTTTAAAACTCCCAACGCTGCAGTTCGACACCGCCTGCTCAGCCTGACCCCAGTGCTCACCTCAGAAGAGCTCCCTCCCCACTCTCAAATTTACTGTGGAAGTCTGAGGTTCACCCAGGAGAAGGGGTCAGCGTTCAATCACCATTATGTCATCAAAAACGTGCAGCACAAACCCCTAGAACACCAGCACCACTACCACAGGCACTTTGTACCCCCAGCTGAGCATGTATTTTAAAATATTTATTCCTCAGAAATTATTTGCCTTTTGCGACAAAATAACTCCTATAGCAAATGAACTCGTGAGGAATCAGTGAAAAAACAAAACAAACAAGAAACTCCAGACACCAGAGGTAGAGTTTTGCCTTTGTAATTACCGAATTGATAGCTCAGAAGTTTACATGCTTTAACAACTGTGTTGTTCAGCACAATAATGAGGTTAGAAATCAACTGCTATTCATTTCTGTTAGTTCTAAGTAAAAAGCACTTTAGAGTTATCTGAGCATATGGAACATGTCAAAGCCAGAAACTGCTCATAGAGGTTTTTTATTATGCAGACATTTTTCTGTTACATGGTTATGGATGACAGAGATGACACTATAATTCAACAAAATTTTAACAAACCAGTAAATAAATTCCAGAAATGAGTACACTAGGAAGGCAATTAAATTCATCACTACCATAAAAGGACGAAATGAACAAACACACTTGAGTTTCACAACACTATCCTAACAGACACAAGACTACTACTACTACAAAATTCAAAATTAAGCTTTCCAAAGGATATTTTGCAAGGCAAGAGAATATTGTTTTCAATGAACAACATGCACTTAAACAAAAGCAAAACTTTGGGGTTACTAAACAAACAAACCCTAATATTTTTAGCCAGATTATTCTTGGAATTGCCCATAAATCAACACCTGGTGTAACAGTGTGCAGTCGGTACCGTATGCATCAGAAACTGTACTGTAATTAGCTCACTTCACCCAGATCTTTCAAAACCACTTCACCACAAAGAATAACTGTGTCAGCTGTAGGAGCAGTGGGGAGAGATGTTTATGAGTTCAGAAGGTGGGTAAATCAGCATCAGACTGTGCTGTGTAAAAACAGGCAGACACAAACAGGACAGTATGGGTGAGCTTCACATTCTCACCTCTCAATGAGATTGTCTGTCAGTTTGTCACCTTAAGACTTTTTTTATGGTCTACAAGACACTTAAGCAACTCCAAAAGGCAATACTCCTGATTTTAGGAGGAAATTAATCCCTCTCTAGAGGAGGGTATCTTTCCTCCATCAAATACACAAAAGAAGCACAGGATGACTAAGTTATTTAGAGATGGGAAATAGATGGCTGAAAACTATTAAATCCCCTCTTCTCACTCATCCCTTTTAAAAGAAAAAAAAAACAGAACAACTTGAAATCATGTGATTATATTTTCAGAGAACTCTCCTATATGTGGGATAAAATAACTTTGTCCTGAGAGGGGGCAAAAATGACATAACTTTTATAATAAGAAAACTAAGTATTTTTGGTCTGCTACTTCATTTGTATTAAATACACTCAAGGGAGAGCAGACATGAACTGCAAGTAACTGTCTAGACATTTCATAAGGGTTGCAGAGTGTTTTTCAGGCCATTAGGAAAGAAAAAAATCAGATCTCTATAGCTGAGCAATTTTCACCTCTCTCTGGTCATTGTCCAGACGCAGGTGCTCCGTGTGCTGCTTCTGTCTGTCCTTCCGCCTCCACTGAGCAGGAGCGTTCCTCTTTGTCCACCTACACATGGGGGAATATCATTAACCAAATGTCAGGAGTCAGGTGAAGGGCAGAGGCAGTAAGAGGTTTCCAGCTTATTCTATACTGAACATGTTGACATCAATTACATCAGCCAAAGCGCAGCTGCAAATACATACAAAGAATCTCTGGAGAAGAATCCAATATTGGGCAACCAAAATATTTTAGAATATTAGATCACATACACTTGCTTTGTATTTTTGCTTTTTTTTTTTTTTTTTTTTTTACAGTTCCAAGGACTATTTAAGCCTCATCCCTCCTCCTTCAAAGTTTTTATAAGAAAATACCCTAAAATATTTGCTAGCTCCTCCCTAGGATCAAATAAGGGGATCTGCTTTCAAATTGACAATAATTATAAGTAACTCAAAGTACATCAACTATTATCTCAAACAGAAGATGGCTTTCTTAAGTAAATTTGCTTCAAGAAGCCCAGACTTAAAAAAGAAAAAAACCCCCAGACACAGCAAAAACCCCACCCACACATCTCACCCACATCATCTGATCTGCTCCCACTTGAAAAAGACAAACCCAAAACACACTTTGTTTTCTAATATCCCTGCTTTAGTGCCATTCTACAGATCTTGCCAAGATTCAGCACCTGTTGCCTTAGCTTACTCACTTGTTGCTTGCTGGGCCAGTGGATAAAACGTCAGACTGAAGCTTAGGAAAAAATCCAAGCTCGTACTTCCCTTGTCCAATCTTCATGTCCAGCAAGTGTGGGTGAACTGCAGTGTGATCGATTTTTGCCAGCCTTAATTCAATAGATTTCTCTGAAATAGTAAGTTAATATTTTTAAAGGTTTTTTGATCAGACATATATCTATAATCACGTATCTTCAATTAAAAGCAGCTGTCAAATTAAAGGAAGAGGTGGAAGGTTCTTACTGATTTCGACAGGAACATTAGTACAAGAGTGTTTCTGACATCAAAGAATGCCACCAAAAGGAGAAAAATATTTATCTTCTTAAGCTCAAACATGCTGCACACATAAAGCATGCAGGAACACAGCTGAGTTCTACTTTACATGAATTTCATCTCACATCTCAACTTCAGAGCTAACATTTAGTCCCCCACTTAAGCTTTACACCTCTGCTCTTTTGGTCTATGTTTTTTGAGGTTTCAAAGCATGAATCATTACTTAATCTAATGTTTACAACAAACAGCACAGACCAGTTGCATTAATTGTCAAGAAGTGCCTTACCAGCCTCATCAATGGTCGTGCACTTTTGATACATAGATGTGCGCAGAGTCGGTGTCCTGACGTTCAGCAGCCTAATTTTATCCACCCTAGAATCAAAAACTCTCAAAACAGGGTCTTTGTCGTCTTCATCATGGCACATAATCTTGTTGTCAATAAAGGATGCAAACATTTGGGTCTCCAGGAATCTCGAGAGGAAAGGCAAGTAAGGTTCAGGCTGGTCAGACAAGAAAGAAGCCTAAGAGACAAGAAGAGAGAAAAGTCTTTGAGGCTCTGCGTAGAGAGAGAGAGAGGGAGACATCCACCAGAAGCACCAATTTTTCTGATCAAGGATGTATGAGAGTGCTTTGGTGCCACTTAAAGCCTGGTTTTATAATACACATCAATTCTATCCCCAAAACAGGCAGTCTATATGAAATTTTCAGCATACCTAGTATATAGCACAGTAATTAGTACAGTGTGATTTTAGCAGTTCCTTAATCTTCCAAAAATTTCAAGAGAATCCCAGCAAACCACACCAACAGTACTGCAGGTGTGCACATTTGGTACTTCTGGCTGGGTTCATAGCTTAAGAAATTGCTGGGAATCTTTTCATACGATTTGGTGGGAATCAGACGAGTGTTTTAGCAGACAGTGCTGCAACATTGTCTTCACCCTCATGAACTCTCCCACTGACAAACACCTCATCTCCAGCAAGGAACGGCAAAAATTTGAAGGACTGGGTCTTATGTTTCTCTACAAAAGAGCTAAGAATACATTTGGTACACATGTACATAAGCATTATTTGGGGTCACGACTTCATTCATTAACATATTTGGCAATTCCACTGGTTAAAAGTCAGTTTCCACTAGTAATATTTAACCTTCCTGTAGAGGTTAGCCCTAAAGTGAAGCTTTCTAAGCTATTTTTCTAGAGCAAGCTGTATTTTTCTACAGTATCCTTAAAAGAGTATCTTTACCTCTCCAAGTCTGTATATATTTTTCCACATAATATTTAAGATGTGACTTTTTTTGGCAACACTGAAATTTAAGGAAAAAATTACCATTCCGACAGCACTGTTTTCCATTTGATGGCCCAGTACACAAAGCCTTATGTTTGAATACCGTTCTAGCTCTTACACTGACGTATCTTCTCATCACAACTTACTTTATCAAAGTTTTGCATCTGTTCTCTGTTGGTAAACCAGGATTCCTTGTCCTGACTGGGCTGAATGACAAACACTTCATAATCTGCAAACATCTGTGTAAAGCGGTTGGCAAAAACCTCTCGAATCTGAATGTTCAGCTGGTAAATCTTGAATTCTTCTTCATCACACTGAATTTTAAGATCCTTTTTGCTACTGGTCTCCTCTCGCACCTCCAGCTGAAAAAGTAAGGGAAAACACAAATCATTTGTATTGATGCTTTGTCAGGTATTCCAGGCATACAAGATTTTAATCTGCCATTCAGCTGCTACTCTTCAAGTCAACATTTCAATAAGGAAAAAAATACTTACTGCTTAAATCATTGCAATAAAACAGCAAAATAAAAAAAACCAGACAGAAAATTTTAATTTTCATAATAAACCAAAACTTATTTCAGTCCTGTTTGCACTGGATATGTTTTAAATTTTAAAAGGGCAAATAACAACCATACACATGCCCATGTATATGTATACATGTGTATATTGCATACATGTATATGTATATATGTATGTACACATATATATACGTATACATATGTATACATGTATATGTATAAATAACAACCATATACATGCCCAGACTTAATCTACTTTCTTTTACCCTTCAATCACCTGCATCAGCTTTTTAGAGGATCTCACTAGCCCTAAAAATCTGCATATTAGGCAAATCCGTATCTGGTGTCAAACAAGCCCATGTTTAGTACTGCTAAATACAGACCAGCTTTTAAACAAAGACAGAAATGCATGGTAACAAGAAGCTGCACATGTCTAGTAGCCAATTCCTTGTAGCCTAAGCCCTTAGCAGTGTAACTCAAAGTTCCCCACTAAACACCTCAGAGTGATCTTTAAGAAAAGAAAATACATTTTCGGTTAAGATGTGGGCTAAAATATATGAAAAAAGCAATAAAATTGAGATATTCCATTCATAGGGGGAAAAAAAAAATCATCAACTGTGAGTGTGCCTTCACTCCAATCCACAAAGGCTCAAAACACCCACAGTGGTCTTTCAGGTAGTATGTTTTATGCACAAAGGGCCACAATTTATTTTTTGTTTCACAATTCTAGTCACTCAAAAAATCCAATCAGGATCACCATGAGCTGTGCAAGTCCACTTGCTGGGAATCAGACACTCATGCACTCTACAACATCTACCAGAAAAAACCATCACAGTATCCCTATGGCAAATATATAATATATAAGCAAAAATAAATATATTCTACACAGAATGAAAAAGATATCAATAGAAACCAAGACTGGATGCAAACTTCAGGACTATCTAGATGTCAATTTCAGCCACTTAAGTCATTAAAAAGTGGTGCAAATTTAGAATAGATCTTAAAACCAAGAATAAACAAGGCAAAGTGCTATTTTTAAATACATTATCTCAGCAAAGAAGCACTTCGAAAAGTAACAAAGTTTTTCCTAGATGTTGCAGGGTTAAATCCCATTCCCTCTCTTCCCTAAGCTTGTCCTTGTCTCTACAGGTGTTCACAAGGTTTGTGAACACATTGACAGAAAGTTCTTTCTAATGAAGAAAGACACAGCATCTTCGGACCATGACTTCAGACCATCTGCTGCTGTAGGACCAGAGAGAGCGCAGATCATTTCATATCTTACCTTTTCTAGACTCACACCTGTTCTTTTAACAAGTGCTTGGAGTCTTGCAATAGTCTCATTTTCCTTCAGCAGCTCATAGGAATTCAGAGGTGATCCTGCTATGTTCCCATTTCTTTTATCAGAAACCAGGTCACATGCTCTGAGGCTCTTCATCTTGGAGGCACTTTCACTGCAGTGCAGGTTTCCCTCAGGTGGAATTCCAAAAGCCATCAGTATCTCTGAAATTTCCTGAATGAACTCAAGTTTATTTGGAAACTGGGGTAGGTCTTCTGGCAGCTCGATGAAATGGTTGTCCACATCCACAAAGCACAAGTTAGCCTGGGATTTAATTTAGAACAGGACACCATTACAACATCACTAAGCACATTATTAATCTTCGGGATTTGTGCTTATTTAAACATTCAAATACATTTGCATTTGTTCGCTTATTACGTAAAACAGACTTGCCCCAAATATAACTGAACTGGTTGGTTGGCTTTGAAGAATACAACACAAGACTTGTATTTCCAGGTCTTTTAAGGAGGCAACTGAGAAAGAAGACTCATTTTAAAGACATTTACTATATACAAAATAGATTATAACATAAATTAGGTACAGATATGTGATTTTTTTCATACATGTACAGCTAGATTTTAACTACAGGATATCTTCAATTCTATTTTAGACATGTTTATATGTAAGCAGGTGAATGCCTGTTGCTCAGATTATCAGTCCACTTCTCTAAAATATTTAGCAAATTCCAATCTAAAAGGTGTGCTGATACTGCAGAAGTGCAATGAAGTTTCTCTTTTTTTTGTAAGCAACCTGACAACTAAGGCAATTCTTTGAATGAGCAAGTTTGTTTCCAAGGGGAAAAATGAAACAAACTGGTTTCCATTCTGTTTCTCTGTTCCAATCTTCAACTCTTTTACCACAAAAAAAGACCAAGGTGGGGCAAAGAAAAAGAGAAGAAAAACCACCTATGTGGCTTCCACAGCAAGATCAAAAGAAGCTCTGCATCTTTGAAGGTTTACCTCACCCTTCATTTGGCAAGGGGGAATGTTCCCCTTTTGGCTTCTGCATTGCAAAATCTGCATCTAATGGTTTCAAGACATTACATAACTACACACATCATAGCAAGAACCTCAATCATGTGTGAAATCTGCTTGGAAAGTTAAGAACAGAGAAGTAACTTTGCTCTTCTGTAGAAGAATTTCAGTTTCTCTTCACTGCAGAATTGATATGGACTGTCACTATTCTATTTAACCTTCTCTATACAAAATTCACCCAGATCATGGGGCACTTTCAACCTAACTCCATTGCATTATTCTAGGGGCCACACCTGAACTCAGGTCTCACTACAGCTTTTCAGCAAAAATACTCATCAGGTCTATGAGAACTAGCAGATCTCCAGTTATTTCCTATGATTCAGTAAGTGCAGAAGGATGGAAGCACCACTACAATTCAACTGGAAAGAAAGAATTAGAAGAGTTCAACCTTGCACAGAACGAATGATGAACGAACCCAGAAATCACAGCTGCAAACAGTAAGGACAAAGGAATTCTGGTAGGAATTTGCTGGAGGACTGACTATAGGTAGACTAGAATAAGCTGTGCCTGTCAAGACCTGTCCCATTAAATGTATGTTGTGAAAACACACATTTAGTACTTGTGATAGGTTTCTATAGAACAGAAATTCCATATGTCAATTCTCCTTAAAACACGAATATCCTACTGAGCTTCAATATTTAAATTGAAAAAAGAATTCTTAAAGCAGAACTCCACTGGACATACTGCACTAGCTTGCATAGAACTAGTTCAATTCATGCTCTGCTACATTACCCATAGTTACAAAGGCAAGCTTAACTCCAGTTCTCCGTTTCCTAATGTTCTAACATTTTAATATGGGGATTGATTTCTTATGCTCAAAGGAATGCACATAAAACAGTTTCATATCTCTTGTACAGATTCGTTACTGGAAATTAAATCACAAATTGAACTAGGTGTTGCAAAAGAATCCAAGGTCAATGAAGAGAATGAACACATTGATTCTCAAACAGTTTCTAGTGCACCTTAGAAAAAGGTTTTCTTTTCATGCAGGGCAGGTGTGATTGCAGAAATTTCCCTAATATCAGCACTGCTCCAAGGCAGCAGAGAGTGTGTGTGCCCACCAAGCAAGGCAGCCCAGGGCTGGGCTGGGAATGCACTCAGCGTGCTCCTGGTTCCCATTCAGACAAGCACCCAATGGGACATGGTGTGCACAACAATTCTCGTGCTTCAAGCAAGCACCTGAATTCAGGAGCTCCAAGACTCCCACTCTAACCACGGTTCTGTGACAATCAGAAGTTAAGTGAGCTGGTATTTGTCAGGAACACTGTAAGCACTTCAAGACAGGAGAGAAATAAAGCTTTGAAACCAGGCACAATGCCTACCAATCAGTGCTGAGGGGGAAACAAAAAGCATTGAATTTGCCTCAAGCAGTCTGCAAAATGGCAAGACAGACTCAATAAGAAACTCTTCAAACAGTTTAATTATACTACTTCCTTTTACAACTTTCTTTAATTGATGCCATTCAACTTTCCTTCCTTTTTGGATCAGATTCTGCAAAAAACCATCACTCTTGGTTAATAAGCTTGATTGTACCCACAAAGCACTTGGCCAAAAAGGAATCAAACACTAACTTTACCAATGTAAAATTCTAATCTTCACACTGAAATTAAACTTCTTGCCAATGGAAGCAAAACCCAAATTTAACGCTTGCTAAAATTGCATATAAATATCTGGGCTAACACCTGGTTAATTCTTCCAACAGGTGAATTTCCCTTCTGCAGGGTTCCTCTCTAAGAGCAATACACACAATTTAAGCACTCTGAGGTACTGACTGCTTATCGTGCAACTTGTTACATTTCCCAGAAACTGGCCTATACGGAAATATCAAAAAAAAAAAAAGTCAGTGCGCAGCAATACTCTAAATAGAGTGCAAAGAATATTTTCAGGGACACTCTGTAGTTATCCAGTGCCTGGTTAATAACACATAAAATAGAGGACTACCCAGAGCAGCATAAGCAAAGATTCCATACATGACTTTAGCCTCTCTTAACTCAGGGAATCTGAGGTCATCCTCAAGAACTGCATACACACTTCTGAAAAGGCCATGTCCTTCAGGGAAGCATGGGAACCTGTTTCCCTAGCAATGGCAGAAACATCTCAATGCACAAGCCCTTCCAGGGGTACCAAAACAACATTTTTCTGAAAAAATGAAATCTGAAATAAATAGACCACCAGGAGCAGACACCAGAACAGTAAATCTCACTATGCTGCTGCACTATAGGTCCAACAGAATGGAATACCAGTAAGGATAGAGGGGTCCCCTCCTTAAAAACAAAGAAAAATTACAAGGCATTTATTATTTTTGAAATCATGGTCCTCCAAAGCATTTTGCCTGCTAGGAATTGGGCAAGTATATGAAGCAGAAAAATGAAGGAGTTCTTTGGCCACAAGGGTTTAGTTATTTTGTCTCTGGAGGCAGCATGGTTGAGTGGGCTGTGAATAGCTGACAGCTCTGTATGTGGATACACTGATTATTATTTTACACACACAAAACTAAAATAATATAAAGACAAGATATTGGCAACATGTGTAAGGGATATAACTGCAAGAGAATCTTTAAGTTAGTTGCTTGGTACTCTAGGTCTCTAGAACAGTCAAATATTCTTTCATTTGTCGCTCAGATATCAATTTTCTGATCAAAAGAAAACCTCAAAACAGATACACAACACTTCACTTCAATAGCAGATTGTCACAAGAGAGGACACATTACATCATCTACAATAAAATGTTCTCCTCAGACACTACACTATGGAAAAAGGATGTCACATCCTAATTTAAAAACTTGTCCTTCCCATAAACTTTTATCTTCCCAAGTAATAGGGTGTCCAGGCGAAAGTCTTACAAACCTTAGAAACAGGGATCTAAGTAAATCAGTGTTCATGTATCTGGTGCCAGTGCCTGGTTCCTTGAAGCCAACAGCACCACTTTCCATGGGGTTAGTGGGGTCTGGATTACACCCATCCATTCCAAAGTCAAGGGACAATTGCAATTCTCTAGTTTGACCTCAAGAACAATAAGGGCCAAAGCCCCACAGAGATCCAGCAGGGCCTGCATCAAGCCCATATCCTTCCTTTCAGCTCTGTTCAAAAGTACAGAAGGAAATTATTTAGGTTCTGCTTGAATACAGCACTGAAAGACTAAACCCCATTCATCTACAGCCTGTATCATCTTTGTGCATTTGGCCCCAATCTTGCAAATGACCACCCACTTCACACAACACACAGAGAACATGGATGTGCAGCTTTACACACGCATGGCTGACTTGTGGGGACTGTGTCTACAGCGGTCCTAAATTCTGAAGGATGCTCCTGTGCCACTCCTGCAAGCAAATGGTGACCTTCTGAACTTACTCTCAGCACTGCTGTCCTTCATGCCAACCCAGATCTTGTGACTGAGAACAGCTTACAGCTCAAAGCCATTGCAGCTTTCAGAAACTCCTCAGGTGGCTGCTCACACTGGAGCACAAGAAAATATAAAACTGAGGTCTGTCAATATATTTGCAGTATTATCAAGGATCAAATCACCAGCAGATAGCCTGAGAATGCATACAAAACGGTGATTATCTTTAAATAATTATCTTGGTCTAATGTGTTAGCATCAGGATGAAAAAAGGCTTTTCAGGAGACCTTTCTTATCTTCTGAAACCACATATAAAAACAAAAACACACAGAATTTGTTCAGGTTTAGCATTGAATCACATCCTTTTAATGGTTGAAATAAAAACGCTGAGAATATATATAACCTGTTTTATACTAGCAGAGAAAATGCATTTTAGGTTTTAAAGTCTTTCAACTGTTCTAGAAGTAAAAGCTATTGCTCACGACGCTTGGGATCACTTCATTAGAAACAAGCTTTTTACTGAGATACTACTTTGTTTGACTTCAACAGTGCTGGAAATCCAGCATTGTTTATTTCCACTGAAACCAATCTAAATTTCTACCATTGTCCTAAATTAGAGAGGCAAGATACACACGCAAAGCCAGCAGCATGAAATGGTCTGGATTAACTTGCTCATTAAAAATGTAATTCTACAGCACTGCAAAAGTTTCTCTAAAAGGAAATGCAAAGACACATCAAAAAAACCAATCTTACTTTAGTACTTGCTAGGTTTGTGATCTGCGAGTAAGCTGCTAAAACCACTTTTATTGATCAGTGTTACTGATAGACAAACCACACTTTTGCCAGCAACACCCAAACCAGCTACATGTTCTTCCCTTCCCCTCTGACATCTGCAGCACCTGATTCTAGCACAGCTTCTCCCATGCCCTCCCCTTCTCTTCTGGGCTCCTCACAAGCCTCTGATGCAGCTGCCAGGGAAACCACAAGGATGCTCAGGCACACACAGAGCCCTCAGCAAAGCAGCAACACCTGCGAGAACAAGCACTCTACTGCTGACACCACAAGAAACTCAACTCCACACTAAACCTCAGCATTTCCTAGTTTTACTGTGCTACAGAGAGTCAGGTCTTCACGGCATTGGTGGTCTTCAACGAATTCTCCATCAGGGACTGTTTTCTGATGTACCCAAGGAATAACCTGAAATTGAATTTTGTACTAACACAGCTTTTTTGTTGAAGATTTTAATCATCATCTGATAGAAGCATTAACTTCTAGGATACAGCTGGGTTTCCATGCTCACATAGTAAAGCATCCCCTGGAAACACCAGATTTGACCCAAACATGGGAGGCTGCCATCAAAATAAGCCTTATGGCATATGTGTGCAAGACTTACACCAAGCCAAACCTAACTGAGGTGGGACAGTCCGTGTTTTCACATTATCAGCCTAAAAACATTAGTCTAAAACACTTTGAGAAAGACAAGTTAGTCTTCTTAAAACTTCATTGTAAAACCACAATGAAGAAGTCTACAGTGACACTGAGGTATCCATGCTGTGCTAGACAGCAACGTTATTTTCTTCCACAATGCCCTTCAACCGAGAAGCACTAACTAGATTTTCTCTCAAAGCTCACCTCTTTGGCCTCTGCCTAAATTAGATACTGCTTTCTTTAACAGCAGCTGTCCCACACATCCATGTAAATAGATTAGAAACAGAGATGAAGCTTAGGCAGTTTCAAGACAAAGAAAAAAAAACATTTTGCAGAACTCAGAATAAACTACAACACAGAACAGCTCTTTGTACACCCTTCGTGATAAGTGAGGAAAATTGATATCAGGAGCCTACAGGAGTTCCTCATATAACCCTGATGAGGTCATAAAGGTTGATATACATTCCAAACTTTAGAGATAAACAATGTTAAATATTAATATCCCCTCTGATACTGATAAGAAATTTGTCTTTATTGAAAGTACAAATAATGGAATCCATATGCCCTCTTCTACTGTTCTACAACAACACATTATTCATGTTCCTTGGCAGTTTTTGTTTGCTGTTCTGTAGGGATCTGCTTGGGTTTCTTTTTTGGTTAACTGGGTTTTTTTTAAGCAAACTCCCCACAATGAAAACCTCAACAATAGTGAGCTCCTGTTCTTCCCAGTCTACTTAACCTGTTGAATAAAGAAATCTATTGGTACAGGATAACTTTTCAGTTATTTACTAAGAGACTGTTGGCTCCAGTCTGTCTCTGTGCCACAGCTACATCCCAAGCCAGCAATGCAAAGGACTTCAACAGCTCACAAGAAACCTTACTCGGCAGTGGATACCAAGGGGATTTCTCAGACTAGGTCAAACTCATCATGTACAAAGTTTTAAGAGCTCACTCTTCAAATAAGAAAGAGAAAAGCTGAAACTTGGGAAGGACAAGGAAGTCTTGCAGCAAATTCCACCACACGGGCACGCTGCTGCTGCTTTCTGTCCTGTCTGTCCTCCCCTCCCAGACAATTCTCATCTCTGTAAGACACTACCAAAAACCTACTCCTCCACCTTCATAAAAGGTTACCTGTAAAACAAAATGTAAATTGAGGTGTCATATTACTTTTTAATAGTACTTGGATTTCATTTCAAGCATCTAAAAATAGATCAACTGCCTTACTTTAAACCTCCAAAATAAGCTGATCAATCTCTTCAAAAACTATTTACGTTTTAAATAACTGAAGTATCTATTTGAAATTAAAATATGTTTATTTAGTTGGAAGTATTACAGTGACTTTAAAATGAGGAACTTCTTTACAAAAGGAGGACAGTCTTTTAGAAGCCTGTGGTAGCAGTGAAAACACCCATGGTGCATATTAACATGCATATCCACACAGGCATTTTATTTCATCAGCTATTCTCTCTAAAAAGTGTACTAACCATATTAATTAGGCCTGTCAGTACAGCCAAAATTCTGAAAAAATAGTAAACCAAAGCAATAGACTGTTGTTTTCATGGCAAGAACGCACAATACTGTTATTAATTATGCCAGTGGGAAAAAAAAATAGAGAGGGAGACAATAAAGAAATCAAGAGATTAAACACTTTAGTTTTCATAGAAAAAAAATAACACAGTTTGAAAAAAAAAGTTTTACTTTGAACTTGCCAGGAAAAACAAATGAAAACTACCAGCATATGGATTTAAGAAAAAGAGCAATGTTGGCATGGAGACCAGACCGGAGGTTCACAAAAATATCTTGTCTTTAATTTCACGCAGATTTTTTAAAAAGGAAGGTTTTTTGTGTCAAGCTATGCTGCAGCACTGCCTGATAATGAAAACAAAAACCACCACCACAAAACCCTGTGCCTGCCACGCTTCTGCTTTCCCAGAAATGCAAATGGCAATAGAAGAAAACCCACAGTCAGAGAAAAAGGCAGAGGTTAGAGAATCCTACCAGGGCCTGTAAGCAGGGTATTTCCCACGATTTACACAGTTCCTCCCTTGCAAAGTTACACCTACAAGTAAGCAGATCATAGCAGGGGCCAGACACTTCCTCTGCTGCCTTGGGTAGTGCTCACCTTAGGCACCTTCAGTCTCCTGATCCTCAGATCCAGCTCTTAAACTCTCTTGGCACATCCCTACAAGGAGTGTTTGTGAAGTGAACAGACAAAATAGATAAGAACAACCTCTAAGCAGACTGAACATAGTCCCAGCCCCATGTATGAGTTGCAGAACCCGAACAGACCATTTCCTTCTGCTTTACACAGGGGCTGCTGCTCCCAGGGCTCCTCAGCACTTCCCCAACAAGCAGCAGTTTGCCCAAGCACACACTGGCATTTTGCTGCAGACTGAAGCAGCCATCCTAGGAGAAAATCTGAAATGGTTTTGTGCAGACACCTGGCAGGCTGGGTCCATGCAAGCCAACCCCAAGAGAGAAATCCAGTGCAGGGAAACCCAGCCCAATCCCACACAGTCAGGAATCAGAACAGCACTGATGCCAGCGAAGCTCTGCTCACTCACCACCACAACCTTTTGGCCACAGCTGGGGAATTCACACTGCACCTCCTTGCAGTTCCTAGCATTTTGAGGCTAATTTTTCCAGCACAAAAATGTTCTTTCTGTAACCCCAATGGATCAATTCCTGAAAAATTAGTTGAATTCTATCAGAGCATACAATTTCAAAAGCAGGGATCTATCTATTTCACCAGATTTCTGTCAGCATCTTCAAGAAATAAAGTCCTGTCCCAAACCAGAGCCAGCAAGAACTTGAGAATGGCTGTTACAAAGCACTTGTGTTTTGCCTCAAACCTCACTTCCCTCATAGTCATGGACAATATTAAATCAATCAAGACAAGCTCCTCTCACCTCTTGAGGAAGTTCCAGCTTAGACCTATCATCCAGTCCATTAGAGTGCAAGCCCATGAGGTAAGGGACAGGAGCATCTAGAAAATGAAGGAGGGATGCTGGAAGGATAGGAACATACACATGCTGCCACTGAAATGGAAACATTAGTGCTGTGATGGTCTCTGCCACTGTCATCAGCCTCTGATAATCTGAAAAAGATCAAGAAAATTAAAACTTTTTTCACAAATACTTTTAAGTAAATGAATTTAAATTAAAGAAACGAGAACTTGCTTGAAAACAGAAACCACAAAACCCAGTACTAGCTGAGTGGCATCATAATGAAAACCCAGACCTGCACACCCAGCACATTTTGCTGAAACAACAAAGAGAGCTCAACCCAAAGTAGGTCATTCTACAAGTCATATGGAAATGAGCAAACTGAGCCTTAATGCATGCTAAGTCACTTTCTGCTACCTATACCAGGGTCACCAAGAACACCAGTTTGAATACAGAAGCAGTACTGTAATCAGCTAAGAAACACATCTGAAATAATTTCTTTTCTCTGTGCTGAGGGCTTTCTATGGAAGCCTTGGATGAAACCCAAGGCATCTGGTATCTCTCAGATAAACATTTTTTAAAAGAGTGTTTAAATGTCTATAAAGCATGCTGTATAGCAGCCAAGCCAACAGTGTGACTGAAATAACTATGCAGAAAATGAAAAGGATCAGCTTCGTTTAGCCTTTGCAGTGTACAACCAAAGCCTCAGTTCAATGTAAGAACAACTCACGTCCTCCTAGAACTCAGGAGCAGTGTTAAATGTACCTGTACAACACACTAAGAGATTTTTTCACTTAGCACTGGTGGCTAGAGCAGTTCACATTGCTGGGCCAACATCTCACCCTCCTCATCTGTAACTACAGAATCATCTCTAAGGGTTTTTGAAATCCTGTAAAGGGGAAGGCAACACCAGATGTGTCTTCCAATACAGCTGCTGAAACACCCTGACTGCTTTCCAGCTGCCAGGCTGGAAAGGGTATAAAACACACTCACACAACTAGGGCAATTCCTGCCTTCAGTCAGGCTATAAATATAGCTCAAACTGGAGACACAGGATGCCTTTTCATGATACTGCAACAATATCCAATTCCAACCAGGAAAGGGGAGGGAATAGGAGGGAGGCAAAAAGTCAGTAACCTTCATTAGGGTGTGGGCTATGTATGCCTTCTCCTTTCATGTTCATAAAACTATAGACACCGTGAAACTGGAAAAGACACTTGAACGGACAGGCTCAGGTGCTGAGGTTTCTGAAGCTGTGTATGCTGTCACAGAGGGCAGATGAAAACTTCAAGAACAACACTTGTTCTAAACACTCTACAGTTAAGCATAACTGTGCACTTCCCAAGGTTATGGCTTTGATTCTATCCTTCAGCCAGCCTCCCATCAGACTTCAAACAGCAGAAGAAAAAGGGCCAAGAAATTCAGTTCCTGACATTCATGATTAATTTTGGTTGGGGGAAAAAGTTGCAGTTTGCAGGTCTTTGCAGACCCCCACAACCCAAGAGGAACTCAGTACGGGTTTTGCTAACACCACTCGTAATTCTGCAGCTGAGGCTTTCGATTTTTAATTTTCATATCAAGTTGTGCTGGTGGAAAAGGTTATTGCATGGACCTACCTGTCACTGCCTCACAGTAGACCTACTATGGAGGAGCCTTCAACCAAAACAAATGAGAACAACTTAAAACAGGTTAAATTTTTGCAAAAAGCTTATTTGGACTAAAACACCAACGAACATCACCAGCAACTCTCCCCTATTCTGCCTGGACACCAGCTTCTGCCTACACATCTACGTATGGGTTTGCAGCTTTAATCACAGCCTGACTGCAAAGAAGTGATAAATTAATGATAAGCTTTGGGAAGAAGAAGAAGATTCTATTCCATACCCTACTTTCTTCAGTTTTAAAAGGAACTTTAAATGTAGCCATAGATACACAAACACTCCAGCTGGTTTGCATTCAGCTTGTTTATCTGGAAGAACAAGTCTTAGAATAGAAACAGTGTTTTCCTACTACACAAAACCCCCTGTCTAATCCTGCTGGATAATTTAAATACGACTTCTCCCTCTGTCATTAAGCTAACTTTAGTATTAGACTTTCAAATTAATTACAAAGTAACATCAATAGTTCAGAATTTCTATTCACTGGGCAGCTACCTCCTGCCATGGAGCTATCTGCAAATGCAGCTCTCTGATCCTGAATATCCACACGGCTGAAGGCATTCCCAACTATTTGGCCTGCCCAGTTGCAGCCTGCAAGTAACAGAGACTGCATTCTGCTGTTGGCAAAAGGCAAGAAGCCTGAAAATATAAACCTAAATAACTGCTATGTTTTCTTAAGTTATACCTACTCTGAGAGGGTATGGAGGGGTTTTGGGGTTTAAAGAAGCAAGCAGCACAGTTCTTGTACCAAAGAATTACAGAAGATTTAAAAACAACAACAGAAAGATTTAAAGAGTGAAGAAGCATTTCAGCAGTGCTGTTGCTCTTGTCTTTGAAATCAAACATGCTTTTTCTGGTGTCAATGACACAATCTTTCGGCCTTGTATGGTACACAAGCACTGGTAGGGAAATAATGACATACGACTAGGGCACTGTTAGATGGGAAAGTGCTTGACTGATCACTGTGCAAGGAAAAGAAAATACTTTTTTAATATGGCAACTTAAGAACACAGAAAAAGCACAATTTGTTAATCTAACCAATTGCTATAGATAAAATACATTATCTCTTAAAGCGTGTATGACAAATTACACAATATTATTTATCTGTAGAAGTTTACAAAAAAAAAAAAAAAATTGAGATGTCCTCTGCCTGGAAAAAGAGGAACAGGATGGGAAGAAGGTGGCAGCTCTAAGAACCATAATTCCACCTCTGCATTTTCACATTCTACCAGAGAGAAGTCTGTCAAGTGCCTACAGAAATCCTCTGACTCAGCCAAATTTACAACAATTATATGATCACATTTTGGAACATTTTTTCCTTTTAATCTTCCTACTTCATGGATCACAATGAATACTGCTGTATCTGTCAAGTAACTCACAAGTAACTTCAAAAAACCCTGTAACTGCAGTAAGAACCAACCGTGGTTAGTAGAAGCAGTGGGGTGAAGTACCTCCTCTTCTGTCTGACAGGGGGATTCAAGCAGTAAGGTTCCTAAATCACTGGAGGCATAACAAAAAAGTGTCCTATGTAAGAGATTGGAGTTAGGCAGTATGGGAGTAATACTACAAAGAAATTAAACTAATACTGTGTATCTCCAGAATGAACATGAAACAAAGAATGGGGAGGAGTGATTCAAAGGCAAAGCAGAAAAAAACCCCTATTTGTACTGTAAAATGGCAGCAGACAGCTGCCACCCAGAAAATAAAACTGTCCAAGACCACAGTCTGTGGCAGCAGTGCATTACATTTCTCCTTTTTTTGTTTCTAGCTGTTTAGAAAAATCACCTCCAAGCAGATTTCACAGCTGTCTTAACTCAGTACACACTTTTCAGAAGAGCTCTAGGTGCTCTCTGAGATAAGGAATAAGTCTTTTTCACAGTTACAAGAGCAACATAAATTGCAGGAATGCAAAACAGCTCCCACAGAATATCTGGCAAGGGCACTTCCCACAGGCCTCCAGCACCACTGACTCTTTCCAGAGTTCCTCAGCACTGGCTCAGCACTTGCAGCAGCCTCAGATTCTTCCCTCTCTTACAGGCACTGCATGCCTCTAACATTTTTCCAAATGGTAGACAGGTCTCTCAACAGGGCAATCAAACTGAGGCATTCATTCCCTACACTTGACTTACAGCAATCCAAAATACACAAGGCTGTGCCAACATCGTAGGACAAAAGAAGAATTTCCAGAAGCATCAAGTCAGAAACATGTCAGAGGAATCTTAAACCAAAACACTTTCACTGCCAAGTGAAGTTACTCCTACTCCAAGGACTGACTGAAACCCAAAATACTAAAATAATTCGTTTCAAAAAGAATTGCACTCGGCAACAAAGTCATAGAGACATATAATTATGAAAAGGTTTGGGTTGGAAGGGACCCCAAGATCATCTGGTTCCACCAGACCTCCAAGAGGTTTGGGGTTTGGTTTTTATTTTGGTGGTGTTCCATTATTTTGTGTGTGTTTGTTGTTGAGGTATTTTTTCAAGTAAATCTTACAAATCCGCTGATCCTGACACGTACTGTTCTAAACCTAAATCCACCCAATGAGTACCATAATCTCATCTGACCTAGGAGAACAAGAAATTATCTCAGTCACCTCAGCTGTCATGGCTTTGAGCACCAGGAGATCCAGCAAACTCAAAGAACACCAAAAAACTCAGTATTTATATTCTGAAGGACAACCTAGACCTCACACTGGTGTGCATGTAAGAACATGAGAAAGCTTTTACAAAAGTAAAGCAATCTCTGATTCCACTTAAAACTGAGTGCACCATCACCTGTATCTCCATTCAGTATTTCCTGTTTCACAAACAGCAAAAACCAGATGTTACTCAACCATATGGAAGAAAGAGTAGAATATATTAGGAGCATATTCCAGTTGAAAAGAACAATAAAAAAAGCAAACAAACAAAAAAAAACCCAACAAAAGTACAGGGATTAAATCCCTCAGAAAGTCCTTTAGAGAAGCTATGTTTCAAAAAAAATTGGCTACTATTACTGAGGCGGCACTGCTGCAGGCAGTTCATCCAACCTGAGGGTCAAAAATCAGCAAACAAACAACTAAAATTCTTTTTCTACTGCAAAAAGACTTTTCAGCCAAAAACTAAGGTGAGATACTGACAGAGACAAGACACCTCCATAAGGTACAACACAGCCCAACTCAGCCAAAGCTCGGGGTGAGGCAGGGAAATAGTGGGCAGAAGCTGTCCTAACTGATCCCTCATCCCTCTGAACTCCAAATGTCTGTGCCTGCAAACAAGAAACTCAACTGTTCCAGGGCTATTTTAAGCTTCTTTAATTAGCCACTGATCAGACACCTGGAAAGGGCCCAAGACAGAAAGCTGAACCTATTAAAAGGACTTGGAAAGAGAAGCCAGAATACAGTAAATGAGCCCAGAAGTGAGCTGAGCTCCAGCCTGGGACCAAAGAGCGCTGCTAAGGCAATGGCCTGGAAGGAGATCCAGGAGCACTGTTCCCACATGGCAATGCACACATGGCTTTTCTGCAGAGCTTCCCACCCAACCACCATTCCACAGGCACTGCTACAGGCCAAGGCAACCACACTCTTCTTCAGATGAAGGAGCTGATGTTTGAGTCCTCCACTGGTGGGACACAGGTATCCATACAAACAAACTCTCCCTCAATCTCAAACATACGAAGATTTAATCTGTTTCTGGGGAAACCACAAAAGCTTGTCTGCTAGACAAGTATTTCTAGATTTGCTATGAACAGTAAGTAGAGCAACTTGTTTTCTAAATCCAAGAGAGTAACCACTATAGAGTTCAGTGAATTTTTTTGACTGCATCTGAATTATTGCACAGTCTTTCTCTTGCAGTTCACAGTGTCTATACAATGAAACAACTGTGATGTAACACCCTGCAGCCATTACACACTTTTAATCACCCTGACTGTATACACGAATCCATCCTTGGCTCTAGTGTATGCACAGATCTTAACACAACACAAAATCTGTATTTCATGCTTGGAGAAGGTTGTTGGTAACTGCAGGTTATATTTTGTAAACAGTTACCATTTGTGTTCTACTTATTTCAGCGACAACGCAAGGGAAGAAAACACCAAAACCAAATTTCAGTAACACCATGGATTAGCCCTGGTTTTGTCCTGGGGTCTTTTAGGCTTCCTAACCATTACTACAAAACAGTGTTCAAAATGCAGGCTGTCTGTTTAAACCACACCATTCTGAACAGGTGAGTCTGGACTATGCTAGTCAGCCTGAGACAGAAAAAAAAATGGTAGAGAAATTATCTTCTGGCATAATTCCACATACTCTGTGTTAGAGCAACAGGATGCAGAGTAAGAAGGCCAGTATCCACAAATTTCAACACAGAAAATAGATACCACTCCCACACTACTCACTAATTGATAAACATGATATTTCAGCTCAGTTGCTGCCTATCCTCTTCAAAGCAAGCTTTAGCTATGCAGCTTCAGCTATAACTCTTTCACAGCCTGAACAGAGATTCAGGATTTGAATTCAGACAAAACTTTTTTCAGGTACTCATCTTCCAAAGTAACAACTGGAATGTGACTTTGGGTACTCGAAGAGAAAATTGTATTTGCATGATTAACTCTTCTTCAGAACCAGGTGTATAATTAACTGTGCATCTTCTCGAAATGCACAGCTAGTTCTGCAGAGAGAGCAGGGAATCCAGCTAAGCAGCTACACAGGAACATGGAAGAAGGCAAACTGCTCTATCCAGCAGCACAGTTCCAGAGCCAACAGTAAAGGGGTCAGCCAATCCACGAATAGAGGAGATTACATGAAAACCCAGTTTTAAGTTTAGGTGTCTAACAGCAGGAGCCAATGCAGCTCTCCTTACAACTCCAGTGCTTTTCTTTACATTAAGCCCTGCACACAGACCAGCCAGACTGCATTAGCATGCTCATGCCACTTTAATGCAGCTATTCTGTTGTTTGTGTGGTTTTTAGAATTCAAGACACAATAAGACCTTGTGACACTACAACTACAAGATAAGAAAACAAAACCCAAGTACTCACGCTGTGAATAAAGCAGTATCTGAAACTCCAAAAGGGCACAGGTAAAGAGTTGAACCACATTTTCTACTCCAAGCAATTCAAAAACTTCTTTAACCGGAAAATCAAACAATGGTAGTTCACTGGTGCTTGGCCTCTGGCAGATAATTGGTCCATAAACACCTGAAAATTTTAATGACCTTCCTGCTGGAGGAAGAGGAACCTCATAGAGAATATTGTAGATGTAGCTTTCTAAAGGTAGAGGTGGTGGCTGAGGTGAAGTCACTGCTTGGTGAAGTTGTTCTAGAACTTTCTTACAAGCTTTCATGAAAGACATTGGAGTAATCAGACAAATGCACTTTGAGACATAGAGTGTGTCTCTGCTGATGTCATAGGAGTTAAATCGCTGTAGCTTTGAGACAGAGGTGCCATTGCAGTCTCCAGTGCTGCTGCAGCTCTCCTTGTCATTGGTGGGAGGAGTATGAAGAATGTCATATTCAGCATTGTGCATATGATACAACGTCTGCATTGCACTGCAGATCTGTTTGCTAGTGACCTCCTCAAAAAACGTGAGGGAAAATCCAAATGTCCGTGAGCCATCTTCACGAGTAATAATAAAAGAGTGGAACTGAGGTTCTCTGGAATCTGCTTGTGTCTTGAAAGCAAGCCCTTTAGGCATACACAGCTACAAAAAAGGGGAAGGAGAGATAATATCCATTAAAACACACTTTTCTCTCCCCTGCCTCCAGAAGCATCGGTGAAAATGGGATTTAGAATCCACAGACTGCCATCGCATCTCACTTTAAATTCTATTAAGTGTTACATTTCTGCACAATACAGTGATACGGTTCTAAATCAGAAAAACAAAAGGAATGTATCAAAAGGGCTGCATGCAATTTCTATTGAAACTCACAACCATTTTGTTACTAGCCTCAACGGGAATAAAATAACAAAATTCAAACCCTAATAAAGTATTTTGGTCACTGAGACCAGAAACCTGACAGAGGAAAGTACTGTATTTTATCTAATTAAGACACACCACATTCTATTAAATGGAAAAATCATGCCAAAAAAAAAAAAAATATTCATTAATTGCAGACTAATTTATTTCTCAAATAATTCTCTAGAATGTAACAAAAAAACTCCCAAAAGCCATTAAGTGATACTGACCATTCCCACTGCATCCTGGTCAAAAGGGTTCCATTCAACATTCTCAGGATAGCGAGCAAGAACTTTGGATTTAAATGTGCGTCTTAACGGAGTCTGTTCAAAGTTTTCCCCTGCAGATGAAAGAAAAATACAGAAGTAAGTATTTCATTCCCTTTTTAAGCACAAACAAGGCCAAAAAGCAGGACATCAGCAGGCAGATGCGAGGATAAGTGAATTAAGGACACACTCCTTTTAAGAGAAACAGAAAATGCAAGACAGTTCGTTAGTGTAGAGTCAGACTGCAGATATTAGCAAGGATTAGAATTGTAACATTTCTGTGTCGTTAAGTATCTGTGCTTTTCCTTAAGTGTGACAAGCTTGAGATTGTGGGCATGACAGCAAATCTCTAAGCCACTCTTCAGATATTTCTGATTCTCATTAAAACATATCCAAAGCTTCAGTTTCAGTGCAATGTTGTTACTGAAGAAAAGCACAAATAGACAAAATGCAAAGATGATGCAATTTTTAGATAGACATACAAGTGACATCATGAGATGTCCTAATTTCATTATCAAGACTCAGGAAAAAAGATAACCACCATCTATTGCAAGAAGTTAGCTGTGAAGGAAGAGTCTAGAAGGTTAGAAGATCAAGAACCACACAAACGTCCATGAAGAAAGAGTATCAGATAAACAAAGCGCCTTTTTTTTCCCCACACTTTTTCCTTTACCTTCTGTTGCACTTGAAATGAAACGGCTGCCACCATCTCGGGTTTTAGAGGCCTGTATATACTGGCATAAAGCTATATAACAAATAAAAACAACACTGCATTATACATTTCATAGTGCTGACCGTGATCACGTCGCTAACACACACCAGTAAAAACCATACAAATATCCAGAATCAGCATGCACGACAGTCTACTCTCCTAATGTGCTTTTTATACACATACAACTTAGACAAATTTCTCATTTTATGTACATACTTCTAGGAGACCATCAGTATGTAAGAGAAGCTCATTGTTTCTGTACACACAACCAGAATACTGATGCAGCGGAAGGAATTGTGAAATTAAAATTTTACATGTTAACTACAAAACACTCCCAAAGAGCAGATAATGAGCCCGACCCTAGAGACAAGACCGTTTCAAGGCCTTCAGAACTGCATGAATTTAAGTGGCATGGTCCAACTTTCCACAGGTGCTATCCACACACTAGACTGGCTGAAAGTCCTGTGTAGGAGTTCTTAAATTTCCTCTTGGAGCCATGACGGTTCACTGTGATAGCAGAGAACTTTTTGCAGTAAATATTCTGAGCATGAGCAGTTGCTTTAAAAAAACAAAAACGTACAACTGCGTATCTTAAAATAAGCTTAGCTATATTACTAGAATGCAATTAGCTAAATGAGCATGCAGCTGTTGACAGCTGCACTAACAATCAGGCACAATTGCATGAAATCATATGCTTTAAATAAACAGAACTATTTCAGCAACACCTGCAAAAGAGAAAACACATTCCAACTCCTCTCTTGTTTTCTTACCCGCAGCAATTACACGGCAATAGAAATTGATTTCAGAATTGGTTGGGTTTGTTTTGTACTTTCAGAGTAATATTTGAAGTTCAATTTCAAAGCCAAGTTAGAATCTTTATTTGGCACAACACTTACTTCCACTAAGTAGCCATAGATAGAGATGGGTACAGCACTCCCTGTCCACAACACAGACCCTAACAAACACATTAAGCCAAAAACCAAACTGCATTTCCATTGAATGCCTAATGAGTCCTTTGAGAGCTGAGAAGTCTCGTAACTCCGGATTTTCCTTATATTAAGTCTTAAATATTATCTCAAGCAGGGAATTTACCCTGAATCAGGACCTAGGACAGGTCTCACAATACCCAAAATATTCACTTCTATTTTGCTAATTCTCTGCATTTTAGCACTGAAATCGAAGGAGGGATTGTTTTTATTATTTGTCTGAAAAAGCAACAGCTCAGCTGCTTTCATATAAAACCACACAGCTACATTATTTATCTGTTCAATGATATAATTCAATAATATCATCATTCAGAAAGAAAAAAAATGTGTATTTGGGGAAATCTGAAATGTATAGAGGAATAGATAGGAAAAACCAAGACACGACTTCACTGAAATATAACCATCTTGTGAAAGAGTAAAGCCAAAGACAGAAAAGATAAGAGCATTTCTGCAGCTAAAACAACCATAAAAGACGAAAATAAGCACTTAAAGAAACTTTCAATCTCCCAGAAAGAAAAATGGATATAATGGCACATCTCTACTGACACAAACATACATTCAAGTGAAGTCAGTTCTCTACAAAAAGCTTTTAAAAATATGTCAGGAGATTTAACACACCTACTATTTTCTATATTTACATCTGTGCAGATGATGTAATGTCAACTTTTAGATAATTGAGGAAAAACCTCAGACATGTACTAAGCTGTTTTGTGCCTTGGCTGTTTTTTTTATCTTCCATATACATAGAAGAGAGAAAATATATGAAGGCCAAATATTCTCCTGAACTTGGAAACCACACAGCACAATCACTGGGTCCACCTATGCGCAAGGCTGCATGTATTTTGAAAATAGAAAGAAAAATCTATGACTTGAAGACCTTTTCATTAAGATTATAAACACTGCAAAATACGTGACGCTGCTCTTCCCTTAAAATTAAAAACCCCTAAACTCTAACAAACACTGAATGGATGTTTACCTATTTAAAGAAGCCTTGTACCATCTCCTCCCAAGACACATTCTCACCAACACGCTCTTAAATTTTTTAGAGTTGGAGTCTGTCTGTAATTTAATGAAAGGACTAAAATTGATTTCTGGAAACCACTGAGTCCTGATCCAGACAGGAACGTAAGGCAACCCTCACAGGCCTTGCTGCCATCCATCAAGGCACTCAGCTGTTGCACAGACACTGCTCCTGCCAGAGTGCCTCGGCAGCACCCTTCTCTCCTCTCCACAGTGCCCTGCTGGAATGCTGGCTGCCAGCTCAGCAGGATGTTCCTTCTCCCTTCCACAGCAGCACAGTCTCCCATCTCCAGCTATCTCTTTTAGGAGACCCTTCATGCTTGGAATACTGCAAAGTACTGGACCTTCAGACTGGGCCACGTGGACTTCCAAAGATACAAGGCAGGGAACGCCAAGAGACAGGTCACCAACATTGGAAAAGTTCAGCCCAGGTGATCTGTGCAACTCCAGAACACAGGACATCCTGCTCTCTTGCTATTACAAGTAATGGGAACCTGAGCACCAGTACTTCCATCGCCTGCGCTCCCCCTTCTCTCCTCCCTAGTGACTGTCACTAGACAGCCATCAGTAGAGGCAAGGGGGAAAATCCACAAACAATATTTGCTTACATCCAGAGGCAAAAAGCAATCAACCCTGAATTTCTAAATTTACAATCAACCTCAAACACAGACATCCTGATCATGCAAAACATCAACTGCAGTGCATCTCCAGCAGGCAAAAATAACTCAAGGTTTCAAGATCTGTCTCTGTGCAAATTACAGTCACAGAATTAAAAGGATATTGTGAGTTGAAAAGGACCCACAAGGATCATTGAGCCCAGCTCTTAAGTAAATGGCCATATAGGCATTAAGCCACAACCTTCATGTCATCAGCACCATGCTCTAACCAACTGAGCTAATCCTGGTTTCCTCCAGCTAGCTGATTAATTCAGTACTAATTGAACTGGTTTTGATAAAAACAATGAAGAGCAATTTTAGCAAATGCAAGAGACCAACCCACCAGCAGAAATGGACAGTTGTATTCTACAAGTGAGAAAATGAAGGCATAAGAGGAAATAAACTGCTAAAAATACGATGTATCCCGTAAATTTATATAGAGAGCAAGTCCCCACACTTAACAGCTATCAAAGGACTGCTATCATCAGATCATGCTTTTCACATGGTTTCTCTCCTTTAGCAGAAGTAATGGCTAGAAAGTACTTTCCTTATCTAGGTTACAGTAAAGAGATCCTTAAAAATTATTTCTCTGTAAATAATTTCTTTCTTTCATACAAATTCATTGTAAAAGAGAAACTTTGGGGTTTTTTAACGGAACACAGTATTGCATGCAGAAGACTAAAGAGGTCTTTCAGACACCACTGATGTTCCTCACATACACATTTACCACTCAGGTGTTCGTTATATCATATGAAAAGCTCTACAAAAATCAAGATGCAAACTGTCCCACTGTCTGCAAAGTTGCAACTACGTTGGATTTAAATCAGAATCAATGAACAAACAGCTACAACTATAAGATTATTTGTCAGGAAATGTCAAACTACACATGAAATCCATAAACATAAACACCCAGCAATACTTCAGGAAGTTTCAGGTCAACATGCTTCTCAACATCAAACCTTCAAAACAGTAAAAATCCCATTGCATTTTGCAATATAAAAAATATCCTAAAACCACAGAGAAATTATTTCACCAGGCACAGTACAAATCCACAAGCACCAGTTTAGTGCACTGCACCCAGCAGCGGAATGACAGTGAAACAGAGCATCTCAGAATTTCTTTGTCATTGGAAAAAAACCACCCCCGTGGCATCCCACTAAAATAGGATCAGTGAAACAATTTGGATTAAAAATAAACAGAGAATAAAGAAAGGGTTAAACTAAGATTAACATTTCACTAATCCAGTTTAGCCACACAGCTTAATTAGCTCATGGTGATCCCCCAAAACAGGAGAGAAGCAAAGAGTAAACCGCAGGCACAGAGGTTCTGAAACCGGTGAGCTGAAGAAAACATAGACTAGAGTTTAAATACCTGCTAACTCTTGAAGCCACCCCTCCTCCTGAGGCCCAGCTCTCTACCTGCTGGCTCCTGCCATGCCAGGTAATAGATTTTTCAACACCAGCAACCACCATATGCCTCTGGTAATGCCCTTTGCTTCCTCTCCCGTTTTTCACACTTTATCAACCCTCCCCATTAAACATGATAGTTCCCTGCTGTCCTGGAGATGGCTAAGCACCTGCCTGCCCATGGCCAGTGGTTAATGAATTCTTTTTTTGCTTTGCTTTACCTATTAAGCTGTTTTTATCCCAACCTGCGAGTTTTCCCACTTTTACACTTCAGATTCTCTCGCCCATCTCACAGGAGGGGAGTGAGAGGCTGTGTGGGGCTGAGTTAAACCACACCACCGTGTAATTTAAGAAGACACACATAAAAGACTTAAGTTATTAAAGTCAGCTTGCTTATCAAAAGGGAAGTCACCCAGTAGACACAATCTCTGGGGGAGTCTCCCTGGCTGAGGGATGCCCGAGGCTGCAGACTTGGCCTGGCTCTCCCTGGGCAGGCAGAGCCCAGCTGAGAGCAGTCTCAGACCGCACGGGGGGACACTGGGCACCGACTGGATTAAAGCTCACATTAGAGGCAGGTAATTCTCCAATGCCTCCCTCTCACATCTTTTTAGTAAACTGAACCTGATGGACTGAACTGCATGCATAAAGCAAACTACAAACCTGCTCAAGATGACCAAAGAGTTGAAACATGTTACATTTAGTAGGAAGATCTAGTTAAAACCAGCCCCTTTTCATAGCTGCGTGGGAGCTCACACCGCTGCTCCAACAGCCACCTAACACTATTTGCAGCGTATGGAACCATGATGGGCTTGCAGTTCTAACTTCATTTACACCACATTAAATTATGCTGGCCTACATATCTGTAATTTGGACTTCATAACTACCAGCACGTTAGAACAGCTAATGCATGCACTGCAAGTATCCTACGCTGAACTAACAAGTACACCTAATTTTATCAGTACCTTCCTGAGTCACCTAACACTGAACATAAACCATATCACCATGTAGATTTGTAGTGTATGCTGGGAACCTCCCTGGCTCTCATTTTTATGCTGCTCCCTCTCCTTACCTGTGTTACTTCTCTTGCTGCTCCACCTGTGAGGAGAGGACAGCGCTGTCTGTGTCTTGGTCTGATGGAATTAGTAGGACTTACAAACTCAGAGATACTACATGGAGCTTCCAACCAATGCAGGACAGCATTGCTTTGGAAGTCTCTGCATGAAGCTATCCATATCAATGGACATGACTTTTTCATAAGATTATAACGAGAAAAAAAAAAGTTCCAGAAACTAAAATTGAAACATTCAATTCAAAACCTGCAAATGCCATCTACCAAGCTTTCCTCAGCTTTGAGCCAGAATAAAAAGAATGAACTCTGAAGGTCTAATTTTAGCTCTTTCCTGATTTACCCAGAGAAAAATACGATTCACTGCCTTATGTATCCCTCCTCAGGAAAAGAAGGGGGGGAAAAGGGTCTTCCCAACACAGTAATAAGAAAAATGGTGAGGTTATACAACTTGCAGATTAACCTACTTATGACCTTGCATAGATGCAGCATGTATTCACATGCATTGCTTGCAAACTCCTAATGCACATTCCCAAGAACACTTTTACATGATTCTAACAATTCAAATTTCCCTGCTGACTAGTTTGCTTCTTTGTAAGAATGCTTTTAACCCTGATTTTTGTCTGCAATATCTCAATCATTCTTCTCTGTAAAGCCCACACTGCCACAAAAAGTTTCCATTTACATACTAGAACAGTGGCTTAAGTTAAATTAATGAGGAAAGGGCAAGCTTGAATAACAAAAAAGTCAAGGCTACTTTGCAAACAAAACCTTTTTTAAACTGAATCATGGCCTTTTGTACATGCTGTCAATTTACTATTTGGCTTTAATATTTAGAAAGTGACTGCAGTGCTGCAACTCTAAAAATTATGCAAGACTGAGAACTGTACAGGAACTTCTCCCTGCATACCAGCTAAAAAAAAGTCTTTGAGCAGCTATTTCAGATGTAGACCGGCTCAATTGTCCCTCTATGACAACAGAAAGCAAGTCAGAAGAGGCTACCCTAGTTATCAGAAAAAGTGCCCCATAAACAAACTAAATGGTGGTGCAAGACTGATTTTAAAGCAGTCATTTAAATCATTAATACTGCCACCTTCATTTGTTCATCAAGTCCACTCATCTGCGCAAAATAATTACAGAACAAAGATCCAGAAAGCTCAACTGGTTCTGATTAAGTGGTTTGCTGCTTCCACCCTGCCCAGCAGCTTCTTTCTTTAAATTCCTGTGACACAGCCAGTTATTAATTCAATTCATTCTGTCCTGGTGTACATTTATTGTATACATGACATCTTCAAATAAAAAATTCTTAGATAGCATGCAATTAAAACATTAACTTTCTATTTTTCACATAAAGACACTTATTGGAATCTTTCAGCATACAGAGGCTTCGTATCAATTTCTGCTGTCACTAAAATGAATGTCTTGAACTAAATATAAAACAGCTTCAACATGAAACAGTCATACTGCTGTAATTAACAAATGAATAAGAACAATGAGAACTTGTACCAGCAACAGAAACTATGAGCCATACACTCAGGGCAGCTTTCCTGTACTGCTCAGCACAGAGAATCCAGAGAAACTGGACTGAGGATTGAGAAGACCCTACAGAACCCTACAACCATACCCTCCTACCTCTACACTTTCCGCACCCCAGTTCAAAGAGTCTTGTAACCGTGGGAAGCCTCCCAACTTGCGCAGGGAGGGAGACCGAGCTGGCCATGACAGCCAAAGAGCAGGGGTTTTCACAAGTGAGGGCTGCAAGTCTAAAGTCAGACAACGAGGGGACTTGAACAGCACCTGAACTACAAATACCATTCAGAGAACAGCCTAATTCTACCCTGCTTCAAATGAAAGAATGCTATATAGCACAAGGCCATCTTTCAGTGATAATGGTCATCATAGATTATTTTCAAAATGTCCTTCCTCATTCCTGGGTTTTGGGCGAAAACTTCGTAAGCGCAAAACCACGCCCGCCAAAGGGCCTAGCACAAAGGAAAAAAAGTTTCCAAAGATACACTGTATCTTAGTCCAAAAGATACAAGTAACACTTAGACTAACATTAATCCAAAATGAGCAGCTAATGTCATAAACAGCAATCAGATTCCCAGTTCAGCCAGCGAACATCCTCAGCACACAAAACGAGGCTACAGATATTACAGTAAATAACTATGTTTATCAAACATAAAATTACTTCAGCTCCAAACTTAATGGTCCAAGTCTAAATAAAAATAGTTGACTGGCAAAACAGATAGTGTGCACACCCCTCTGGAATCCACACTCTAGAAAAGATGAAAGTATGGAGTAAATAAAGGCAATTTGGGGAGAGGGAGGCACTGGAGGAAAGAGATGCTATGTCCACTGAGAGATCTGAGGACCTCTTGATTAGTCAAACTGGCAGATGACCAGCAGTTGACCTGATGACTGCTGGTCATCTGCCAGTCGTGAAAGCAAATACAGGTATTCAAGCTGCACGGAGGGATGGAAAGACAGTCAAGCCAAGAATCGGTATCATAAAATTAAAGGCAAAAAAGCTTGGTTAAAAATAAGACTTGCCCTATTTTAGCTTGCCAACAGAAATGGTAAAATATTCTATTTTCAGGTCCTAAGAGAAAAATGGGATAATAAGCAAATAACTAAATTATATGGTCTGGGCCATAGTAGATGTGAAATGAGATGGCAATCTGTTGATTCAATCAAGCCTTTAAAAAACACAGAAGAAAAAAAAAAGGCAAAAACCCTAGACCAAGCCTTCTGGAGTGCAACAAACACCATTCTGATTTTTCAGAACCACCTATTCTAATATTAAAGAAAAATCCTTTCAATATATTCACAGAGAGCTATTAATACAGTACAAATTAGACAAAGTTCACTTTTAAAACAAAACAGAAAAATTCTCTGTTTCCTTCTTTAAAAAATATTAAACCATATTTAACTGGAGAAAAAAAAGTACCTCCCTACAATGCAGGAAATAAACATCCAAAGTTTGGCAGACTAAGGTAAGAAATTCATTATACAAGAATTCTTGGAATAAAAACCATGATTCAAGAAAAGCTGCAGCTGCCAAATCTGTAAGCAAAGAGTCACTCTATCAATAGACAAATGCTTTCAGATTATGACTTGCTTCCTTCCTTCCAGTTCCTCCTCCTTAAACAGAGCTGCACGTATTTCTCATTAGAGAGGACTCCCTTCTCCAGAAAACCTCTTGCCCAGACATACACAAAGAAGAATTCTTCCCTTTTATCCTGAAACACATAAACCCTCTGTCCCACACTCCCTATCCTCCCTTCCCCCACTGGCAAGACCACCTGGGAAAGCACAAGCTGAAGTGATGTTTAGACCACTTAATTTGGTACTGGAACTGGGACTTGAACACTTTTCAAAGCAGGATGAATTATCCACATGAGAAAAATCTTTAGGGTCACTTTCACTTTATTGCAGCACTGCTGTTGAAGCAACTGGAACCAGGTGTTTCAACCCCTGTAGCAACCACCATCCCACTGGATTTCTAACAGATCTACCACCCATGATTTTCACAGCTGCGACTCCCTCTGAAACCTTCCTTATAAAAATTACTGTTCCACTTTCCTTGCCAGAAAACCTTGAAGGCAAAGAAAGTTCACTGCCTGCCTTTCTAAAACAAAAGAGCAAATAGGAGATACAAAGACATAGATATGGATCTCAAGGACAAGTGAAATGCGTGTGGATGGAGTGCCATCCTTCCTCTGGGAAAGCTGAAGGACTTGCTTTAGAGGAAGTAGAGAAAAGACAAAGAAAATAATCAGCCATAAAAGGCCCTGGTTTTTTTCCCTGTTTGTCATCTAGGGAACCCACACTTGCTTGTAACAATCCTTTACCCCAATCCAAGGAGAACATGCTCCTTTGAACATTCAACTGACAATACTATTCATCTTACTGCAGACTTTAAAAAAGTGAGAAAGACAAAAAAAGAGTTGTTGTAACTTAACGTGTTGACTGTTAAAGGTCCTATTGTTTCCCCATTTTCTTCTGCTTTCCAAAATTCAAGAACAGTAATGTTCCAAAAATCATAACACAAAGAAACTCACTGTGAAATGAAATAAAAAACAAGAAGTCATTTTGCTAACTGGATATTCAGTGTAAACTCCACTAGACACAAATAATCTCTTGATCATTCATTCCTTTGATAGGTAAATTCTTCCAAGCCCTTTATGGCAAAGAAAAATCTATGAGTTAATAGATACCCATTCATCATTTAAGTTTCAGCATTCATCTAGTTGATAACAAAACATATTGCCACACACAGTCTGGAATTGTTTCAAATGCTGCAACAATGAATTTAAAGCACCACAGAAAAATAGCTGAGGCCATCTGCATTCTGTGATTGTAAGGTCAGGAAACCAAAAGTTTTTGTTTTTATTGTTCGGGTACTGTTTCAAGAACACGGGAAGAGGTGGGACAAGGAAGTGGCAGGACAGGGTAGTGGCAGAAAAAATCAACAAGAATCTAAAGCAGCTTTAAAAAAAAAAAAACCAAACCAAGAAAAAGTCCCCATCTTGCATTTTTAAAAGCATCCTAAACATTTTTCTTTCCTATAGTTCTTTTTGCACTCCTTTGTATGCAATACAGGAAGGCAGATGGACAATATAAAATACAATGTATTTTAATCAAGACTGTCTGGCAGAAATGTTCAATGAAATGGTCTTAAAACCAGAATTGTTTTACTAAACCACTTTTCTGCTCTAGCCCCAGCAAAAAGACTTACAGAAAGATATTTAGGTCTGTTTCCAACTAAACAACAGAAGCAGGCCTCAAAATTTCAATGACAGGCGTGTTCTCAGCCATGGGGGTCAGGGGGGACACGCTATTTCCATTACACAATAGAGCTGGAATATGTGCAACAGAAGACACTAAGAAAAGAAAAGGGTGGCTTATCTTCAGATTAGAACATAATTCTTTTACATGTCCTAGAAATATACAACCAAAGTAGAAACAAGCATATTTTAAGCATATTTAATATAGAAACCAGCTGTTCTTCTCATGGCCCCCTAAGACTGGCAGATCCAGTAGGACTGCTTCAGGAAATCTTGAAGCACAGACCATTCCAAACAACTCTTCCCAACAACCATGGTCTCTTTTCAGCAACACGTCCCATCCAGTTAAACGCCCCTACTTTCTGTGCACCCACAGGCTTCTGGCTCTGGGCACTGAGGGAAACACATCTGTGTAAAAGCACAAGGATCCAATCTTTCTGAAGCACTTGTCCAGTCCTTCAACCAAATATTTCCATTCTTTTAGGATATCATTGAGGTTTTCCACTGAAAAAGAAAAACGTATCTTAAAGAACACGTGAAGTTTTTCAGCACATTTCAATAACATACAGGGGTCACAAAAATACAGAAAGATCAGCTATATCGTCATTTCAGTACACCAGTCCTGGCCAGTATGCTTCACTTTACTACCTAACCTTTGAAAATAGTGTTTTGCAGTAATCTGCCTTAATAAGGACTGCTCCCTTTCCGAATAAAACAAAAAATGTCCTACAAGAAAGTCAAGTTGCTTGATAGGAGTGATTTCTAATCACAGAACATTAACCAGATGTGCTGACAGTTCGGTCAATGGATATGATCAACTCCAAAGTTTATCTCTGCTCTGGCTATATCCTTCCTTATCATCTCACCACCCATGCCTCCTAAGCTCTCTTCCTTTTACATGTAAGCCTATCAAGCTATCAAGCTCACCTTTCTTCTCCACAAGGCAAGATTCATGTTTGGTTAAAAAAACACCTCATGTTTTCAACATGAAAATCTGATTAGAACACAAAGAACCAAAGTTCAGTACTTTTATCCAGTCCTGAAAACACAAGTCTCAGGCCCAAGTTAACCACTTACAACCATGTTATCACCACTGCGATCAAGGTCATAAACAAAGATCTCAGTAAGGACAGGAAAGAGAGACCACAACAACTTACAGTTGGATTGGTCTGCACTGCCATAAAACCTCTGCCAGATGAATTCTGAGAAAGGACCAAGATACTGATAAACAGAAATTTTACCAGTCTTCAGCAAAACTTCTGAAGGAGTCACTTCACATTTCAATTTTAAAAGCAGTTTACTTGACATTTCCCAGAACTCACACATAAAAGAGACAGAAAGGGACATGACAGCCTTATGCTGGCACTAACCTTGTTGACTTAAGGGACTCATTCTTTCCCAATGCAACTCTAAGGCAGCTCAGTGGGACATTGCTGGGCTTGGGGGCCAAAATTAGGAAACAACAGTTGGCAAGGGAGCTTGCTGAAAGTAGCAAGTTAAGGAGGAATAACAAGTAATACACGCAAATAGTAGAAAAGCTCCTAGAAGTTGATGCTTGTACTGCAAAAAGAGAAAAACTTCCAAACTCATTTGAAACCATGTGAAAGAGTAGATGTTTCTGGAAAACCAACCTTTTTTCCTCACTCAGACACTGAAATGTTGCTTTCTCTGAAAATGTTGCTTTTGCCTGCCATGTTATCTGCCTCCAGATTGCTTACCCATGAAATGAGATTAAGGTTCTTTCTCAAAACGCTTCCGTATCCATATGTAAATGACTCAATACAGATGTACACATTGTACCTGACTGTGGCTGATCATACAACCATAAAAAAAAAAACCAAAAAACAAAAAACCTAAATAAAAATGTCAGTATTCTACACTTCTACAGGAAAGTCTGAAACCAACGGTCTCTTGCCCATCAAACCATAAGCAAAGCAGCACTTTCCTGGAAAGACTAAGAAACACGCTTTGAGCAGAAACACTCCAAGTAAGTTCTCCATCATCCATCAGTTTGTGCTGGAATGCTTGATAATTTCTCTGTGCAATGATGTTTTAAGCCTCACAGGGATAACATTCCAGTTCGCTGCAAACTTGACTACAAACCACAAATCCGAAATGGTTGTCAAGAAATTGAGAGAGTAATTACTGCACAGCGTGCATCAGTAAGTAATTGCTTCTGACACTGTCACTTCATGTGCATCATTTCTGCTACATGAGCCCTGCAGGTTAGTGGGAATTCAAAAGATAAGTATGAGAAGTCATTACCAAGAACACCCAAGCAGGACTTCCCTAAGTCAAAAGGCAGATAAAAAACACTCGTGTTTTGTAACCTCTGAATCAATAACCTGAAGAAGTGGGAAAAAAGTTATTATTTGCAAATGGCAGTACTTCCCATACAATCCACTCAAGATCTCTTAACGTAGCCTCTCTCTTGCAAAATAAACTGCAAAAATTCCCAAAAACAACCGGAAAAAAAACCCCAAATAACAAAAAACCCCTAATGAACAAAAAGCCAAATACACACATCTTCGCATGCCCTGCCTCAGGAAGCTGAAATTCCCACGGCTTTTTAAAACAGCTTAAAAAAACCAACAGTTGTAAACTTTCGTTCTTTAGACACTGTTTTAGCACCTTAAATTTTTTCTCAAATCGAGAACTTGTAATCTTTCACGTTGCCAGAGAGCCTTCCAAGTAAACCAAATTTATAACCGAACACGGAAGGGTGGAAGACTGAAGAGTTTCGTGGGTTTTGAGGGGATTATTCTGTAAAGCACATAGCTCAATTCGACCTAAAATACGAATATGACAATGACAAAATTGGCATTACAGAAACATCACCAATGAACTGTGGCTTCAAATGTAGTTCAGCAAAGTACAGCTGCTTCCCTCTTACATCAGCTCTGCCACTCTTTATTCCACATATCAGCTACCCTAGCACGTCTGCCTCAGTTCCCAAAGAGACAAAAGACCTTTTTGGCACTCAAACATGGCAAACAGCTCCAGCTTCTTGGAAAAAGACAGAGGGGGTAGGGAAGAGTGGAATAAGCTACTATCTGGATTAAAACATCTCACATGTGCCTGTGTAAGTCCAGCCAAAAGTTGTTGCTATCTGCTGCCTGTCCACAGGAGCACCTCGTGAAACAAGGTGTGGAGTGAGCCTTGGTGCCACTGGAGGGGCCTCCCACAGAGTGAACATCTTGGCCAGCAACCCCCGAGCAGCAAAGGAACTGAAAAAGCTCCGTTTCAGTCTCAGAATGAATCCCCAAGGGAAGAGGCACACCACTGGCAACTGTGGGAAGCTTGCATGGATACCATCCACATGGACAAAAAGAGGAAGGGCCGGGGGGGAGAGACGGGGAACCACCAAAAACAAAACCCCACAATCACAGAACAATTCAGCCTTTGGTAAAATCAAGCAATGGCTCCCACCAACGCAATTCACTTCTGCAGCAAGTGTTGGTACTACCACCACAGCAAAGATAGAGACATTTACTCACATGCTATTTACCCAAGGGAAAAACAGTATTGCAGAAGGGCTCCACTGGCTCCAACCCCAAATCTCTTAATTCCAAGATTAAATTGCCCAAAAGAAGAAAGTACGAAACAGGTCAAATGTCAGTCATAAAGTTTTATCTGCTAATTTAAACTGTTTGTTTTTCTTCTTCCTCCTCCTTCCCTTTAGCTACCCCTTACAAATACCTTTGCAGCAAAATAAAAGCCTGCAAGTATTTAAGTGTGTTGAACTTGGAAACTAACACAAGTGCTGATGATAACATTTCATGGACTTCTGCAATAGAACTACTACACTAATTCCAAAACACTAAGCAATTCATTGGCTTACATATGTGGCCAATGCCTTCAATCATTTCATGACACCTATATTTTTTTTTTAAGTTTGTATTGATACAGAATTCCATTAAAACAAACCCTACCAATGCATGAAGATAAGCTGTCAATTTACATCTGAGGCCAACAAAATAGAAAAATAATGACACTTCAATTACAGAGAGAGAAATGAGGTGAGGCAACATTTTTGTTTTCCTGATAAGGAGAAACACATTCTCTAATATGAGACTGTCAGAATAATTTTGAGTGGAGCTAGGTGAATACCAAACACCAGGTATCATCCTCTTTTCACACCCCAGCAGTAATCAAGTGGCTCGGGTGCCAGCACTGAGATGCCTCACTCATAACCAGTCATGTTATGCTACATTATCTACGTGCACAGAGATCTTGCCTCAACATCATTAAAAACAAAATACAAAAAAGAGGGTATGACAGAGGAAGGATAATTAAAATGGTATCACATCATCATATAAGAGAGTGAAAGCAGATCTAATATGAACTCTGAAAAGGCTCCTATGAACGGTCTCTACAGGAAAGATATTTCCTGGACAAACGGGATTCACCCAACACTACTTTCATACTCCTCTAACGATGAAGCTCATAATCAGATGGACAACTCAAAGCACCACGATAAGGACTTGAGCAAAGGAACACAAGTCCATCTACCGAATAAATTAATTTTTGGACCAAACCTTAAAAAACAGTTCAAACTAGGAAGAAAGGCAGGACAAAAAGTACAGGTGACATACTAGTCACTGGTTTTACTCTTCTTTTTTAAAAACCAATCCTATTATTAAATCATCAGTCTTTTCTTCACAGATCTTAAGCCTTTTTTATCTTTACACTATTTCTCCTTTTTAACATTATTATTGCTGAAATAACTATTACATCTCTATGATACGATGTTCAAAACTACTAAGGTGTGTTCAACAGAAGATTTTAATTGGAACATGAGGGCCAGATATTTGGATCTGAGTTCTGTATTTCATAAAAGAACTCCGAGACTACAATTCCACATAAGTGTAAGGCAATGGCAAGCTGATGTTTTGCTTTGCCACTCCATAATAAACAAACTTGTTGACAAGTGATTGCTAAAAACTTAACACATCATGGAAGAGGAAAAGAAAACAAAATCCTTTTGTTCCACGTCCTCTTCCACTAAAATCCAACAGTTCCATATAGTGCAAGGTTTCCCACCATCATTCAGATTACATCTAATTAACCCAACAGATAGAAGACTCCAGCTGAAAGATGAGGCTCAACTTCACTCCCATTACCTTTCCAGGACACAGTCATACAATTTAAATTAAGAAGTCCTATCATGATGTTGCAACATTACAATATGTTATATTGCATACAGTAGATTTTTGGTGATGTATTTCATCATTTCTAGGTGGTTAGCACGATGACCAAGAGCCAGCAGTGTGCCCTTGCTCCAAAGAAGGCCAATGGTATCCTGGGGTGCTTTAGTTAAAAGCATTGCCAGCAGACTGAGGGAGATGATCCTGCCCTGGAGGGGCCACAGCTGGAGTGCTGTGCCCAGTTCCATGCTCCTTAGCACAAGGCAGACATGGACATGGTGGAGAGAGTGCAGCAAGGGGCCACAAACATGAATAAGGGACAGGAGGAAAGGCTGAGAGAGCTGGGATGGTTCAGCCTGCAGAACAGAAAGCTCAAGGGAGAATCTTATCAATGTATATAAATATCTAAAGAGAGATGAAAGATGATGGAGACAGGCTGTATCCCGTGCCAGGACCAGAGGCAATGGGCACAAACAAAACGCAAGAGGTTCCACACGAACATCAGGACCCACCTTCTCACTGTGTGGGTAACTGGGCACAGGTTGCCCAGAGAGGTTGTGAAGTCTCCATTTTTGATGATATTCAAAATCACCTGGACATCATCCCGGGCAACTGGCCCTAGGGAGCCCTTGTTTCAGCAGCGGGGTTGGACCCAACAACTGCCAAACTGCCCAACAACTTCCAACCTCAACCCTTCTGTGGTTTGCTCTGTGAAGGAAATTTACCTGTAACAGACCTCAGCAGTGTAATGAAAAATTTCTGTCATCACATCTGGCATATCAACACCATCTGGAAACATGGAAACACACCACAGTTCCTCTCTCATCCAGCTTAGCAGCTGACACCGGAGCTTAAGCTTCATCCAGTGCTGGGGTTTTGTTTTGCTTTACTACCACCTAGCAAATACTTTCCATCTCCTTTAACAGGTCAGCCGGTGGAAACACAATTATCAAAAGAAGAAAAGATGCCCAGAATTTCATTTAGGGATAAAAAGCCCTAGCAATAGAGACTCTTTAACCCATGTTAACTACAAGTCCTAAATATAAGATTTCTCACTGCATTAAAAGAAAACAAACATATATACATATTCTGTGCATCTTCCATCAGCCAGACAACTTTTTCAGGAAAAAGCATTACAGCTGTGCTATTCAGTAAGATTCCAACATACAAAGGGAAAACGCCATCAGAGGTGTCTCTTCAAACAAAGTAACTAGACCGAGCATCAATTCCTGAGCTTATGCCTCATTTCCAAGTCTGCAGAAAACGCTGTACCACCGATACGAAGGTTGAACACCTGAAATGCACGGCTCCGTGAGCCTGCCGAGAACAAAGTGTGCCGGCAGCATCCCCGGAGGCCCTGGCAGCGGCGGCCGGCTCCCTGCGGCGGAGGGGTAGCGATGACATCATGCCAGGCTGGGCTCCGGCAGCCCTGACGCAGGAAAGCCCTGGAGGGACCCGCCGTGCCCGGCTTCAGCGGCAGCGCTGCGGGAGCGTCCCGGCTCCGCACCCTGCACCCACCGGCTCGAGGGCCAGCGCCTCGCTCCCGACAATGGGCACTTATGAAGCCAATTGTTTCAACAGTACGAGGATTCAGAAGCTATTTTGCAGCGCAGAAGTCAGAGGGAGGGGGGCAAAAAACAGCGCACAATGACCCTTTCATTCAAACAAGAAAGGCTTCCAGGAAGTACAAAGTGTTTCCAAGCTTTATCCAAAAGCCACTGAAATCAACAGAGGCCCTCTCCATTTTTATCAGTGGACACTGGACGAGGCTATAACCTAAGACACAGTTTGAAAGCATTATCAGTCACGCTATTATGCGTTATTAATAACACAACAAACTCAAGAAAACGTACCCGAATTCCATCTAGCCCTTATGCTGCAACATTATCAGAAATTTCCCCCCACCTTCTTTTAAAACCTTTTTTCAAATCACATAAAAATCTGTCTCCCCTATAAATACTACAACCTCTCCCCCCCCCAACCCCACACCTTGTCACAAGTAACACCATTATAGAATGACGATGGAACAGCAGAGACCAGGATATATCACACACACCACAGTTTTACATACTATAGATGCAGTCCTTGACCGGGAAAGCAAATACAGAAAGAACATCATGCTCCAGCTTTCAGACCTGCACACTCTGACAGAATATTTTTAAAAAGGCACTGATATCTTCCAGTTTACTATTAGATAGCTAGCCCAA
Organism: Oreocharis arfaki; assembly: GCA_013398015.1. NCBI lineage: Eukaryota > Metazoa > Chordata > Aves > Passeriformes > Paramythiidae > Oreocharis > Oreocharis arfaki. The sequence goes on from VZRR01008583.1 coordinate 145,079, forward strand.
AGTAATGCACTGGTGGTTTTAAATTGAATTATGTGAGGAGAATTATTCATGTGCCTATCAAAAACAGAGAGCATTACTGAATGTGCCTCGTACTACATTACACAAATAGATATATAGTAAATGAATGATAAAATTAACATCTTGTTAATTGTTTTCGATCTATAAACTTTGTTTGTCATTTAATTTTAAAAAACCCTCACATATCTCTCAATGAAATTGCATTGCGTTTTGTTCTCTTAAGATTTCTTAAATCAAATTGATACTGTAATTTGTAGTGCCACTACAGAGCAGACTATTATGCTGCACTCACTCCTCAAGTCTCAAACTGTAGCCTATAGTCACTTTAACAGTAGACAAACATGAATTCTCTCAGGGTAAGGTACTGCTCAGCATGAGGGACAGATGAGAAGATTTGCTTGAAGTCATTAAATGAAAAAAAGAGTTCCCATAATATCCAAAGTTTAGAAGAGCTCAATGCAAGAAGTCAGTTCTAATAACATGAGTTCCACTCAACAAGGAACAAGCGTTTATTTAGTGAGAGACAGCTTAAATACAATGATGTAAAAAAACCCCATGACACCTTATAAAAGCAAGCTAATTTAAAAAAAAAAAAAAAACGAAGCTGGGGGAGAGAATGAAGTTCAGAGCTCAAATACACAAAATCAGTACTGATGTTAGGTCCGGTTTTCACCGCCACATTCCTTCATCTTTCTGAACAGTCAGAGATGCTAAGCAACCTCTGATTTAACTGGGGCCAATACAATGAGACTAAAGATGAAGCAAGGTGCTGCTAAAACACAGAACTGATTTTTAACCTTAAAAACACTGGTTTGACACAGTGGTGCAGTCTAGACTGATATGGTTTAGCTGTGTATTCGGTGTGAACATTCTCACCTAACAGCACAGTAATCATGTCCTAACCCGATTTCTTTTCGGATACTGCTGCAAGAGAATTCTTATCTTGTGCTCCAAAAAAAAAGGTAACACTGAACACGCAAATGGTCTTCGCTTTCTCTCCCAAATCCGATTCCTTAAGATTGGCTGTGTGTCTCAAACGCCTGGCTAAAGTTGATACATGCAACGCGGCTCCGAAGAGAGCGCAGGACATCGCCGCTGAGGCTGAGACGATCTAAAGCGATGCCACCGCACAACCCGCGCTCTGCCCAGCCCGTCTCACGGCGCTACTTTGCCGGGGTTTTGGCGAGTTCGGTCACTTGCACCGACCCCGGTCCGTGCCCAGCCGGGCATTCCCGCATGCCCGGGGAGCCGCAGCGTCCGGGACTCCCGCCGGGGCACAGGCTCCCCCCGCAGCGCCTGGGTCGGGGGAGCGGGGAGGCGGCGGCGCGGGGAGGCGGCGGCGCGGGGAGGGAGCGCGGCCGGACCCCGCCGCCTCTGCGCCGAGCGCCGCCGGNGGCGGGCGGCGCCGCGCGGCATTCTGGGAACGCCCCCCGCCGCTCCCGGGGGGGCGGCCCGGCCGCGCGCCGCAACGCCGCGCCTGCGCCCTGCGCGAGGGGGTGACGTCATGCTGCTGCTCGTGCTGGGGCTGCTGCTCGCGCCGGGGCTGCCTGAGGGGGCGGCATGGCGGGCGGTCACGGCCGCGCTAGGAGGGAGCGCGGGAGGGGCTCTGCCCGCACCGCAGGCGCGGAATCACAGGATGGGGCAGGCTGGAAGGGACCACAGCGGGTCGTCTGGTCCGACCTCCCTGCTCAAGCAGGGTTATTGCAAAGCACATGGCGCGGGGTTCTGTCCTGACCGTTCTTGATTATCTCCAGTGAGGGAGACCCCACACTCTCTCTGGGCAGCCTGTGCAGTGCTCGGTCACGGCGCAGTAAAGAGGTTCTTCCTCACATTCGGATGGAACTTCCTGTTTCTTCCTGTTGCCTCCTGTCCTTTTGCTTGGCATCACCGGCCAGAGCCTGGTCCGTCCTGTGACTTCCACTTTAGATATTTACAGACGTTGATGAGGTCCCCTCCCAGTCCTCTCTTCTCAAGGCTGAACAGAAGCACAGAATCAATTAGGTTTGAAAAGATCTCTGAGATCAAGTTCAGCCTGTTGTGTCCAGGCCCAATTCCTTCAAACCTCTCCTCACAGGAGAGATGCTCCAGTCCCTTGACCGATTTTGTAGCCTACACTGGACCCACTGGAGGTGCTCCATGCCTCTCTTGTACTGAGAAGCCCAGAAGTGGGCACAGTCAGAGGCCAGGAAGGTGCTGCCAGGGCTGCTCGCTCAGGCACAGATTAGCCTGGCAGTGCTCTGAAAGCACCTCTGGGCTTGTGTCCTCCTGTCACCTTCATCTTCCCATCCCCACAGCCCCAGTGGCTGTTGTGACTCCGCAGCTTTGTGAAGCAGCTGTGTGCACAGGGAAATGCTTTAGTGATTGTTTAGCTTTAAGGTTGTTTTCTTTTTCCTATTTGGGTTAACATCACACACATCTCTGTTAACAGTTGGGCTTGCACAGAGTGAAATCCACTCCTCCCTCTGGCTCAGCATGGAGAGGAGAACAATCCCGGGAAGGATGACCTGAACAGCGCTATTGAGAGAAAAGTGACACGTACCATGCTCTGCCTTGAGAGCGCTTTTTCCTCTGGCTATAGTGGCATCTGGGATGGCCTTGCTAGCCTAAAATTAGCTCTGTAAGCAGTTCCCCTTCCTCTCCTCTCACCGTTCTCTATTTGCGGCATTTACATGAGAATCCTTCCCTATCTTGTTGGGCTTATAAGAGGAGAGATTAAAACTTTGCACTCTTTAATGATTATTATCCAGGACTAAGCAAGTAGTTAAAGTTGCATCCATAATCCTGAATTGATCAGACACCAATCTAACTTAACACACTGTCAAGCACAGGAAACCTCGCCTTTTGGACTTCCCATTGCCAATGCAGACCACGTTCTCTGCAGAGACCAGAAACAGCAGCACATGTAAGAAGACTTCACTGCCAGTGGTTTACAGCCTTTTGCAGTACAACAACTAAACTGTTAGGCCAGTGTGCTCAGTGAGTTGTGGACAGCTGGACATCCTAGGAATCAGGAAAAACTCTTAGGATAGCACTGGTGTTATCAGTGGTCACTTGATAAGGACTGTATGGGCCACAGAATGAGTTATCAATGAATGAAGGTGTTGCTTAGATTTGACTGAGGGGTCAGTTTTAAAGCACTATTTAACTTGAGGGAAATATTTCCATAAAGATGGCAGGGTAGGAGCAATATTAGAGTGAAAGGCTTGAGTTTACTCTACAAAAAGCTCAGTGAGATTGTGCTGAGCCTGCCTGGTGGTGTGTGGAAGACACAACAGAGAACAGAAATAGCTAAATCTGGTTGCTCTTACTCTGCTGTGTTCTCTAGCCATTTTTTTGCACATTTGTCTTCTCAATCTGCTTTGTGTGGCAAAGGACAATGTATTCAGCACATGGTGAACTTCTTTTGAGTAAGCCTGAACTGTAGTTTAACCCTTATGACAAAAGCCATTGCCTGAGGGTCTCAGAAGGACTTGCAACAAAGTCTAGGGAAACAGCGCAGATATTGGCAGGGGCTTTTCATCAAATAAAGAGTAAAATGAGGAAATAAAAAATTGTTCTTGCACCTTAACTGTTCCAGAAATAACCATGTATTTAGTAAATATTCAGTAAATAAAGTTAGTTGGGCCGGTAAGTAAACAGAGATTTACCAGAGATACTGTTGAGCAGCAGTATATAAATGCACACATGCCTTACTGTGCAACAGGGTAAAGGACAAGAAATATTTTTTTGAAAAGGAGAATCTCAGAAGAAACTCAAATTCACTTCAAATTGCTACAAGAAAGGAACAAGATGGGTGGAACTGCGTGAACCAGAACAAACAAAATGTTTACCCAAATTTTTGCTGTGGAAAGCTCTTTCCTACTTTGTCGGATAAATTCTCTGCATTCCAAGCCAACTTGCAGCATAGTCCCTCTCAAATCTGTGCATCCAGCAATGTACCTGAACAGCTACAGCTTCCTCCTCCCATGTTGTCAGTCACTCTTTTCCATTGTATCTTTTTCCTCCCCAGTTATTTCTTTTCTGAAATCCTCTTGCCTAGTGACCACAAAGAGCATCTGGGACATCTAATTCAAAGGCCAGTAGCTTTAATCTGTCAGTCTTCTTGACCAATGTTCCCATCACAGGAAACACACGAAATATGGCAATTCTGTCAGGAGACTTTGCAAATGGCTTAGATGTCCTTGAGTAAGACAACAACACTCTAGACTTCATTATGAATTCTTGGAAGTATTCTTTATGATGTTGAGAAAATCTGTGCAATTGTGAATTCTGGGGAAACTAGGATTCTTTAGCCAGATAATCATAAAGACATATTAGTAAATTGGAAGATTTGAAAGATTCATTGTCTTTGGCAAGACTATCCATGTTGATTCAGCTGCTGTTTTCTATGGCAAAGATTTGTATGCTCAAGCTCAAACTTTAAGTCAAAGAGAACAAAGTCTTTAAAATAATGAAGAACAGAACTTAATGTGAAGATATCTTGAGTATTCCTCATACTACTTAATTCAGATTTACTTTGCCAGCAATTCCAGTCATGGTTATCAGAAGAGTTTATTTACTGAGCAGCAAGAAACCACAACAGCAAATGTTCCATTCAACTTTGCTCAGAGAATTGAAGAAGTCTGAAATAGGATATCTCCTTTTTTTCTGGGCAGCTGTTTCCCAAGATGAGCTAAGCTTCGAAAGGTAACAGAGCTCAAAGCACAAACAAATGGCTCCAGTTGTCAGGGTGCTGATTGCACTCTGATTAGGATATTTGCCCCAGATTCTTTAAGAAAACAAAAACCCAATCAGTGAGTCTTACCATTAAAGCAATCCTCTCCAGCCTGCAAAACCAGACACTTGAATCTGGCTGCAACTGCTTATTGACCATGCGTTTGGTGTGGCATCTACACAACAGACGTGTGGAACAGAGCCTGCACAGCAGATCACCTAACACATAGATCCTCACACATCAGGGCACAGCTCAGAGTAGAACTGACACTTCAGGGTGTGGAACATTTCCTACACTTCCATGCAGCATTGTCCCTCTTCTCCCCAGCTCCAGGAGCCCACACTATGGACTGATGTTCCATTTACCAACAACAATGACCCCCAGGTCCCTTTCTATTGTGCTGCTGTCCAGCATCTCATTCTCCAGTCTGTCCCTACATCCAGGGTTGCTCCACACCAAGGTGCGGAATCCAGCACTTATCTTTATTAAACTTTGTAGGTTTGGTGATTGCCCAGCCCTTGTCATGGTCTCTCTGCAGGACCTCTGCCCTCGAGGGAATCAACAGCTGCTCCCAATTTAGTATAACCAGCAAACTTAGTATTCCTTCCAGTCCTTACTTAGTACTCCTTCCAGTCCTGCGTCCAGGTCATTAATGAAGATGTTGAAGAGAACTGGGCTGAGGACAACCCTGCCTCTTTGTGCCTGACCCATGACCCACTGGTGATGTCACCCCATTCACTACAACTCTTTGTGCCTGACCCATGAGCCAGTTACTCACCCACCACATGATGTGTTTACCCAGCTGAGTGCTGGACATTTTGTCCAGAGGCATACTGTGAGAGACAGTATCAAAAGCTTTACTGAATCTTCTCCATAATTTTATCGGGCACTGAAGTGAGACTGACAGGTCTTTAGTTTGCATGGTCCATCCTTCTTGCCCTTCTTGAAAACTGGGACAATGTCTGCCAGCTCCCAGTAGACTGGGACCTCTCCAGATTCCCAAGATTCAGAAATCATTGAGAGAGGTCTCTTGATGACACCAGCCAGCTCTTTGAATGCTCTTGGATGAATCCCATCAGGCCGCACAGACTTAGAGGGTTCCAGCTGGAAAAGCAAATCCTGCATAAGTTCAGGGTAGACTGGAAGTTTATCATTCACACAGTTGTGAGAAATGAGTTTAACACAGAACAAAGAGTCAAACATAGAATGATTTAGTGATCTGCTCAGGATGCTTCTTCATGGCATGGAATGCTTCCAAGTACAGTAAACATTGCAAATTCCAGGTTTTAGGTACAACTCCTCAGGACTAGGTTGTAAAAGAAAAATCAGGAGTTATGAGTGTAACATTAGATCCCAATTCTGAGGCAGAATTTTAAAAGCTATTTCCCACTGCAGCATTCCCAGCCCTCTTGAGGGCCTACTAACCTTTTAAGGCTATGAGGAGACACTTGAAGCCCCACAGCTGCCCAGGAGCAGAATTCTGTGTTTGGAAGACTATCTACAGAAAGCTTCTATGAGGCTTCTCACATATACAGCAGTCACTGACCAAGCTCTCATAATCCAGACTCAGATTCTTCCTTGTGTACTATAAAACAAGAACATGGGAATTACCACGCTAGGTGGAGCATTTTTAAGAACTGGAAGGGGGGTTATGGTATGCTAGTAAATATATTACACCATTATTTATATTAATTGCCAGTAGTAAAAGGCTGTAACTTCTTTCATATGGGGTGACCTGGAGCTATAAAGCCACCAGCTGAGAGTTTTAAATGTCTGTCATTGCAAGACATCAATTGGTCATAAAAAGAATTGTAGTATTCACTTCTCTTTGATGGAAATTTGAAAAATGTGCTCTGGATCCCACTTGCCCGTCAAAACCCTTTTTCATTTCCCTCTTAGTATTGCCATACTAAACTACAGGGTTCCCAAACCTCACACTATCACAGAAGGAAATTACATGTGATGAAAATTCTCAGGAACACACAAAAATCTTCAGCTGCCTAAAAAAAACCAAACCATGTTTCGACTTTGCATAACAGCATTGTGCACTAACAAAAGCTTCTCATTTTTAACTTTTACTTCTTCTGTCTTACCCTTTCAGCAAGTTTTCTACACAAGGCAAAAAAAGCATTTCATAAACTGGCCTTGACAGAATATTAAGGGAAGGTGAATGAAGCTGAAATAACTTTGGCACAGGGGCCTTCCATAAGGGATTAATGGGGAAAAAAGACAAAAGGCACTTTATGCAAATAGTTGTATTTGAAGAAACAGAAGTTAGACCCAGTTGCCTTCCACTGCAAATCAGAAAAAATTTCAAAATTGCTGTATATGAGAAATTAATTTCAGAGAGAAAAGGAAGTCAAGCTTACCTACTTATTTTGAAATAAAGGTAGAAACAGAATTAATCTCATCTACAGATGTACTCAGTTTAATTTTTAATCAATGACTAAAAATACCATTTAGGAAGAACTCACCCCTTTTAAATAGGTTAATAAAAAATTAGGCTTAGTGAGAAGCTCAGCATGCTTCATTATACTCAAGAAATACAGTGTTTCATATTTTATATAACAGCTTTATTATCAAATGGCAGGAGACACTTAGTAATGATGTCATGCAGGTACCACCAAAAAAATTCCAAAAGATAAACAGGTCACCTAACAGCTGAAAATCCCTTGCAATTAAAAAACAAAGCTACATCTTTCTGATGTCCTGGTTTGTTTCATGGTAGCCACTGTTTTTCTGTCGAAATGTTATGGCTATCTCTTGGATCACTTGCTGGATTCCCTAAAGGAAAGAGTAGGCTAGTACAGTACTCCACAACACAGTGCTTTTTCTGCTTTCCACAAGGCCTGCCTTACTCTTCACAACCCTCAGAAGTCCTCATGGGATAGGAAAGCACCTCAGGCTGCTGGCAGCTGAAGATAAACACAGAAGAGATGCGTTAAAAAAATGCTACGGTTTTGAAAAACTAAAGAACCCTATTTTGAACCTTTTTAAGGTCTTAAGGCTTTTAGTTATTATGATGGGAAGCCAGTCTTGTGGCTGAAACACAACAGGTTTTCAGTAACGAAGCCTGATCCCATCTCCATAGTGAAACAGAACTCAGTGAAAATGTCAAGTGATAGCACAAGTCACGTTAGATTGAAGGAGAGTTCAGTTCCTTCTTTAGTGACAAGGTTCCACCAAAACATCGGCTTTACACAGCATGGGGGAGGGGGGGATTTTAAAACAGCTTCTGTTACCGAGCAAGAATTGAGACAAATTTTGAGAAAGCCACTGGAAAATAAGTAGTAGGTAATTTATTCTGAGAGTTCATCTGCATGAAAAGTTAACTCTGCAGAAAAGTAGGCTGTAAATCTACAGCAGCTTCACACTCAGTAGTCGGGGGGACCCTTGCTCACATGGCTCAATTCACATCCAAGTTTACTATGGAATAAATCCCCTGGGTAGAGGAGTGCTGGAGATTAGAATGGCAGCAATAAAAGTAATCGCTGTTTAGTGTTAAATGTCAAAGTACACTTTTAGAGTAAATTCTAAATAACAAAAGAATTGCTGCAGCTGAATGATCTTACAATAAACTTGCAAACAGAACTGATATAAATTCCTTTATATACTTACATAAAAAATATCATTTACTGTGCAGCCTGGATTTAAATAAAAGACAAATGGTGTATCAATATTTACTATATATTTACAAGTAATACTGTGATGAAACGAAGCAGTCAATTAACATTATGTTACAAAAATGAATAAATCCTTTAAAGGTACCAGTACCTTTTACATTATCACATTCATGAATTGTTTTCTTACATCTCAAAGATCTATGATATGATCATGAGTTAACACGAGGACACGGACAAATAAACCCTGGAACTGGAGCACATGCTGCTGTGTCAACTCCCTTTTCAGCAAGGTACTGCAGGGGCATCAGCTTAAACCACATGAGCAGCACCGGTTTCAGTAGGATAAAACATGAATGTGCTCCCCAATTCCTGACCAGGGCCTTGTTTTATGGGGTTCCACTGACAAGACAACAAGCTACCACAGCTGGAAGCACAAGGGAGATATCTTGTACCTTACCGAGAGAATACAAAGACTTCTACTGAAGGTGAGTCATGGCTGGTTGCCCATTGCCGTCACTGACTTGGCAGACAATGGAACCCCCCATTCTTATATACACCCACACAAGAGCCTGCTGTTCCATGGTGCTCTGAACATTATTTGGGATCAGCTGTTTGATAGGAACTGTACCAGTTTGTGCACCTGACATTTCTTTTAGCTAATCAAGCTGCAACGAGAAATTTTATACTCTTTACATATTGCTTGAGAAACGGTAATATTACACTGCTTAAGCATTTTAAATCACTTGAGAACTGCAAGTTTTATATAACCATATGATCACTTTCTTAAGTTGGCAGGATAAATCTATGTAAGTGAAATATTGGCAAAATAATCAACATTAAAAAAGTGAAAATTAGAACTTAAAATGATCAGCTAGCCAAGATAATGATTCTAATCTGCTCCCTCTCTTCCTATATCCACTCCCCAAATAAAATTTTGCAGAGGCCAAGAGGGAATGATGTGACACTTTGCCTTTGTTAATCCAGTAAGTAAAGCAGATGTAGGTTCAAGTATTTAATTCCATACAGCACTAATAAATAGAAGTAAACAACCAGGATGAGAATAACGTTGTAGTTAAAGTACTGCAAAGAACCTTTGTTTCTGAGTGAGCACCGTTATATTATTTTGAAACCCCCCAAGGCAAAAAAGAAGGAAAATATTGTTAGTGAGAAATGCACTCAGACCAGATCACATGCAAGCCTACAGAGCATGTTACCAAGTTGGACTGAATAATTCAGGGCTTTTTCCTGCAAGTGTTAGAAAGCATCACCTGTAGTTTATGTCTACATTACAATTTTTGCTCTGCACACAGCTAGAGCAAAATGTTACGTCTATGTTCTCACTTCTCTCATCCTGAGAGCCACACACACACCCTCCCAAAGTAAAACACTGGTGGTTTGGTTACAAAACTATATGCAGTACATTTCTGAACACATTTCCTTCCGTTTAAGGCCATGTGCTCATTTAAAGACATTCTTATCAATTACAAGCCTCCCCTTTAATTGCTTAAGATCCAATAGAAAAGCAAATATACAAATATCAGAAGTGCTGATCCTGAGATGAAGTATGGGAAATTCTGGTCCAGTTTGATCCTTATTCAAACTTCTGTTTCAGTTTCTTCTGGAAGAGAGCTGGTAGGATGGAGAGGATGGCTAGAATCATGAGAACAAAAACAGAGTTCCAGGAAACAGCTTCCCCTGCTGTTGTAAGCTGGTACAGCGTTGTTCCTGCCTTAATGGCTACAAAAGACGGTGGTGCTACACCTGGAGCAAGGAAAGGATGAAAAAATAGCTTGTTAGGGTGAAAAAAACCATAATAAGTCATCCAAATTTTAACACCAAAATTTTGCTATTTTGTTGTCTTGTACTTTTCTTTTTTTAAGAGGGCTGTAAATACAGAATTCAAAGACAAAAAACCCTTGTCAAAAGAACTAGTTTTATGCCATTCTTAATATTTTTAATGCAAACTCAAATACAGGAGACCAAGCAAATAAACTCTGGTCTTTAGACACTACAGATTTCAAGTTCTCTTTACAAACTGATTTTAAGTTCATAAAGGAAAAATACTGGATTGTTTCCTAACCAGATTAAAAAGTATGTGCAAAAATATGCCAATTGGAAAAGCTATAGTGTATACCCCTTCTTCTGGCCACCCCAAACTGTGGCTCACTAGCCACAGTTCTTACCTAGGAAAGTGCCAATGAAAAACACTTTCAATGGCACGTTGATTACAGGAGATGTGATATTGATAAACCAGTTGGGAAGGAAAGGTGTTATTCTCAAAAATATTATGTAGTTAATGAGATGTTCTCTATGTCGTTCAACCTGACAAAACAAAAACAAACAAACTCGGTTAAAAAATCCCTGCCTTGAAAATACTCAACCATAGAGGCATAAAGGGTCTTTTTTCCATCTTTTGTAGACATTTACATGTAGCAGACATAAAAATCAGTTAAAAATGTGTGATGTGGGGAAGAGTCCCCAGTGAATCACCTGTTAAATAGTACTGAGCTCAGTCTGGAAATAGCTGTGTGTGACAGAGCACAGTGGTGATGTGTCTGACTGACTCAGCCAACTCAAGCAGCAAACAAGTCATAGGCAGAGCCACAGGCCTTACTGCAACTTCAGCACAGCACCTCTGCCTAATTGTGGCGTAGTCAACACAGCCAGCCTCTAATCCCATTCCTAAAGCTTTTGCAGGAACTAGCAACAAAGTTTGTTCCTCAATCCATTCTGTACCAGCCTGTGATCAAGCTTGAAACACAGCTATATTCCTCACTTGGAAACTCAGCCAGGTCGCAGTTCTGAACTTCATGAGGTGGCTGCTCCCAGCACAGTTCCAAAACGCGTCTCCCCATAGGTTACAGTGCCCAGCATTAACATTTTCCCAGGAGCAGCAACAGCTCCAACTTCATTTACAGCCTTAATTATGTTTTTAGGTCTGGTCCAGCTCCTTACACTAATGCTACAACAAAGCCTCTCCTCCTTCCAGCCTGTCTCTAGCACATCAGCCCTTTCAGACAACAAGTGTAACCTCAAGCCAAGCTGCAAGGACAGCCAAGCACCCACAGTTCTGGCCTATCCTGGCAGACCTGCACTAAGATTAAGCTTTAAACAGTTGAAAACAAACCTGGTCTGATTGCAGTTCCACCTGAAATCTCACATGGCAGCTCACCCCAGTCACAAACCTGTTCTGCAGCTTTAGCCAAATTTAACTGTAATTTAGTTAAATTTAACTGTAACACCAAAATCAGGAGCACTGTGAGTTTTTTAAAATCTTAATGAAGGACAAATATTTAAATATCAATTAATGATGCATATAAAATGGTTTAATCTCAATTTACAAGCATGATACAGTCCAGTTAACCTGGTAACAGTGAGATATGAGCTGCACATGCAATTTTAAATCACGTGTTCAGTTCTACTAATGGCAGTAGTAACCATTTGCTACTCAGAATACTCTCAAGATCATACTGCAATATTAAGATTTACTTGGGTCAAGAGTCAAAATAATACTATATAATCTAACAAGGTCAATTGTGCCAGACACCTCCATATCTTATCTAATGAGGAACAAGTTTAAAGCATTCTTATGTGATTCAAAAAAAATCTTGAACAGAGTACATGTGCTTCATACTTGCAAAAAAAAAATTGTTGGAGCGTTTCAGAGTATCAAATAAAGACACATAGGGTCAAGTACAACTCACACTATATTTCTGTACTGCAAAACCTTTAGGTTTATCTCACAATCAAGACTTGCTGAAACTGTTACCAGACACTATAAGAGAAAGTTTCTAAATGTTCCAACTACAATAACATCTTCAAATTAAGGTTTTTCCATCAGGCATACAGCTACAGGTTCCTTCAACACAGAAACACAAACCCAGCTTTCATTAGTTCTGATGCTTAGAGAGCAATGACTTGAAATTATCTAAAACTGGAGAGGTTTCCTATTGACACTAAAGAAACCAGAGGAGTGATCCCTTGCAAACAGTTCCTAGGTAAGAACAAATTTCTCATGGTAAATACCATAAAATCAGGAATACTTCCAGAATCTCTTCTGTGTAACTGGATACATGAGCACAAGACCTCCTAGTTTTCTATGTTATTCCATGACACATTTTGTATCCTAAGTTCCAGCATCTCTAGAAACCTTACCTGTTCTGACCATTTTACTGCTTTTTCTGTTAAATATCTGTACACAACAGGACGTCCCACTAGGTATGAAAGCATATAGCAAAATGAAGCTCCAAGTCCTGAGCACTGGAAGAAAAAACAGACAACAAATGAGCAAAAATTCTAATTAATGTCAGCCTTGTGTCTCTATTAACTACACTGCCTGGCTAGAGCAGGTTTCTATGCAGCTCTCCATTAGGGCTCTCCTCCAGCAGTATGTACACACTCCATAAGTATGCTGTTGACCCAAGACAGTTTATTTCTAAGGCATTTAGATCAATCTTAGCACTCAAAGTAGACAACATTGATTACTTATCAGTTAATATTGAGTGCTTCTGCAGTTTTAAGACTTTGAACAGTGAAAGCTTTGCAAATAAGAGGCACAATGCTGTTAAAGAAATTCAAACATGAAAACTCAACAGGGTCCTCCCTACCTTCCCAATACTAAGGCTCATTATGATTGCATCTTTTGCCCATGACATATTTTAAAGCTTGTTGATAAAATACATTTCAAATCTTAAACTAAGCTTCTTGTCTATTTAAGCCAGTTAAAAACCAGATGTATTTTGCAGTGTGATAATAAAACCACAGTAATTGTGTTGTGAAATTACAACTGGGTTCTGGCAGATGCTAAGCAAATTTAGAGTAAAGGAAACTCTGGCTGATTCACACTCAAATGTCTTCTTTGTTAAGAAAACCTGGAGAAACGGCTCAGTGTTTTGGATCATCACCCAGTGCTATGATGAATTTTGTGGGTAATTCTTGCAGCAGAGCTGAGTAAGAGCTCAATAGTTCATCAAAAACGGAAGTGTATGCCAGCTTCAGACTGATCATTTCCAACAGGAAGCTGATCAGATGCTTGGCTGTATTCCAAATGGTTAGAAATATATGCCCTCACAAACTGCTTTCCATACTTACCAAACAAACAAGAAATAAGGCCAGTGGAAAGGGATAAAGAAACCCTGACAGGATACTGAGAAATATAGACCCAGGAATAGCAAATGTTTGCAAGCTGGATGCATCTTAGTTAAGGGAAAACATATTTCTAAAAAGCTATACACTTCCTAATTTTATAAGCAGTCAGGATACATACTGCAATTTGAAAAAGCATAAATAGGCAGGGCCTCTCAAGATCCTTACTTCAAAATACCTTTGGTGGAGTAGCACAAGAAGCTCAAGCACAGAGCAACAAGATGTAGATTTGTCACTACACATACAAAAAAAAAGTCACTAAGTAATAAAAGCTGACTGCATTTTTCTCTGTATCTGTGCTACAACTGCCACAGAGGATTTACTGTGACTTCCAGGAAACACATACTTCTGATTTTACACTGTTGACTAGAGATGTGCTATTTCAGATATTCTCTCTGGAAAGTTCAGAGGCCTGTCCAAGCCCATAAGCACAAGCTTCATGGAAGACTGAAATTTATGAAGGCAGCTACTAGTTCCTTCCAAATAGGCTTGGTGTAATCACTAACTACAATAGCTGACCACTAATTTCAGTCAGAAATTTTTACAAAGGCAAAAATTAGGTTTCTGCAGCATAAGCAAGCAGGTTGTTGGATTTAAGGCTTGCTAGGCATACTTGAGACTGTGATGCATTGCCCACTTTGGATAGAAAAGTTATAAAGTAAAAAAACCCTGCACACTAATTTAACCCAAGTTGAATTGGCCAAAATATTAATAAGCCAAATAATCTTCCTGAGTCCATTACAGCCAGTCCAGCTTTTGCTAAGCAACATCAAGGTTCGGGGGTAACTGTACCTTGCCTGGAAACTGATCACAGTCCACTGCTGAGACAGTAAAGGTCATCACATCAGCTGCTAGAGCAACTCAACAAAGTGCCAATTTATTCTACTCCTTGTTAATATAGAAACTTTTAATAATTAAAATAACATTTTAATTTTCTTCATAGATCCATAAATTGGGAAACATGAAACACTTTTTGTGAAATACTTTAAAAGAATGAGCTGAAGGATAATCACTAATGGCACGTTCAGTGCTGAGTCTCCTGAGTTACGAAAGCCTCCTGCATTAGAACTGTGAAACAAACCTCTTCTACAGCTTTAAAGTCATTAACCTTTAGTTAAGTGTTCCAGTTAAGAGTGTGTTTAATGATTAATATATTCACCACTCAGGAAAAAGAAAGCCAACAGAGAACACAGGTAGCCTTTGTGTCTCCCTAGACAGAAGGTACTTCAGAAATTCATCTCCCTAAAAGAAAACAGAGATTTGGTTTTGTAAATTTGGGCAGTGCAGAGATGAAAGATGACTCAAAATACTTTCCTTCAGAAATACTGCTAAATATTCTACAAACTACCCTTATGTGGAATTTTGCATCTCAAGGAAGAGCAGTGCAGTAGTCTCAGACTTCCTTTAGAACAAACTGGATATTCTACTTCAAAATCCACTTTGTTTTAAAAGTTATCATAACACTAAAGTGATACCAAGCCTAATATAGAGATAAATGTTTTTAAATTTCCAAGATTTTAAAATATTTCTGTCTCTTTGTAGACACTCCTAGGTATGTTAAACTTCACCCATGACCAAGAAGTTATCAACCCATATTTTTCACTTATTTTTTCAGAGAAGCATGGCTACAGCAAGACTGTCCTTTATACCAGAAAAAGGATACAAAACATATGTGGCAAAATAAGCCACTAACACTTGAACATAAAATGTGTCCTTGTATTTGGACAAGACTTTTCCCAAGGCCTTTGCATCATCCATATCTCTAGGAACCTTTATACATTCTCTTTCTTCTCTGGAGAGGAAAAAAAAAAAGCAGGAATGATGGAAATATAAACAAACAGTGTAGTACAATTACTTACTGAATACAGAGATAATTAGATACACTACATCACTAAATTACAGCTTCAGCAAACAAACCATGATTATTGTTGTAATAATGCTCTCAGATGAATACCTAATATTTACAGTCTGGTTTATATTAGAAAATCCCCAATTTTAGATATTTGCAACCTTTTTTTTTTAAATTCAGTACAATAATGTGCTTCTTTTCTAGGTTTTTTTTTTCTTACCAAGTACTGATCAAAAAGAAATAATTGCGCAAACCAAACCTTGGCAAGTGAAAGGAGCCAACGTTTCAGACAAAACCAACTGCAGCTGCCTGAGTGCTGGGGTCATAACAGTTGAAGCGCAGCAGGAGTGGCAGAACTTCACCTCACAAACAAATAAAGCTCCAAGGGCAAAATCTCTTGTCACACCTTAATCTGGTGCAACTCTGGGCAGCACAATTGAGTGTCTTCGCTTCCTCTGTATCGGACTTAGGGATCAGGCTGTTGCAAACTGACCTGGTTGAGCAAGTTAATCTGACAGAAAATTAACTACTAAAAGGGAAAAGAAAGCTGTCAGACAAGCAGGCTTCCACTTGTCAGCCTGCCTGCCTTCCCAACACAAGTCCTGGGTGCAACACGGAGGAGAAAAAGACAAGGCAAAGTTTAGCTAGGAAGGAAGAAGGATTTCCTTTCTTGGTGACAGCCTCCAGTTTTATCAAGGTACAAGGAAGTTTAAAGTGAACCCAGCCTGAACCAAGCACACTCTGGCTCTCACCTGAAGAAGGTTAAGGACACAGTCAGTTACCACTGATAATGTGCTAGGGGTAACACCTCAAAACACACTCCACTGTGCAACAGAAACCTTAGATCAAGACTAGTTCTCTGATTTTGTGTTATATCCCCATGCAGGCTCCTCTACAATCTGATACTGAAAAGTAAATAAATTGATAAATTAAACTTTCATAACATACTTACTCACTAAGTTGTGGGAAATTTTTATATACCAGGAACATAAGGAAAGCAGCTGATAAGAAGATGGACACTAAAATAAGAAGTGATGTCCGAGCTGATCCACCTTCTGCAAGAGCTTTCCCTGAAATTAAACATAAAACAAAGTTAGAAAAAACCCCAGCACTACCAAAACAAAACAACTAAAATGAATCCCTCACAACTTACAAAAAATTTCAGATTTATCCTTTAAGAGAATATTAAAGTAAACCCTCTGTGGACATCATCTTCTCACCAACGCTTTCAATAACACACATTGCTCACCTTCCCTGAAAGCTTTCAAACAACTTTGATGTTTTTACACTGGCAAACATCCCACAGAAGTCAACCTCTATTAGCCATAATAATTTAAGCCTCAATTAATAAATACATTTGTAAAGAGAAAAAACAGAGCTAAACAATGTAAACCATACATATGTTTTCCTTTTTGCCAGAAATCTTCTGCCAGTCTAATTAACTAGAGATTTAACTTGGAAGTTAAATTTCCAGGATGTACAACATAACTTTGAAACCTGCTCATTAAGAGATTTTGGGGTTTTTTCCCCTCTAATGAAAGACTACCAGACATAGCCAGTTAGGTGAGACACGTTCATTTGGAGGAAACCTATATAAACACACACACAGAGCAGGCTGTGATATAAAGATCACAGTTCCTAGTCTTGGGAATCACACATATTTTACACTCATGTGGATAGATATACATAAGTGTGTATTAGCCTTTAACTTCCTGCGTAGTGGAAGCAATGGGAGTACAGCAAGTGACACAGTGACATTTTAGGCCTCTTCTGTATTTTAGATTTTTATCAAAATGACCACATACATGCAATACTCTGATTAACACAAATGCAACTACACACATTAAGAATTTGAAACTGAAATGAACACTAAGTACTCTCTGCATCCACTCCGGGGTGCGTATGTGTGCATGTATCAAACCACTCTCTCCTCAGGCACTTTGAGGCTCACCCAGCTTCACACCCAGGGTCACCTGAAGAACACACGAAGAGCCGAGGCTGTGTTTTCCCTCGCAGATGCCGCTGGCACAACTACAATGCCAACACACAACACTCAAGCGGGTCACGCTGACACCTCACTGTTGTGAAATGCAGCGACTGGATGACGAAACCCACGGAGCTGGCTGGGCGAGATGGCAATTTTATCGGCTTTAAGGTTTTTTAGGTTTAAGGTCAGCGCAACCCCACAGGTGTGCACTGGGTCAGCTGAGGCCAAAAGCAGCATCCACAAAGCAGGTACAACCACAGAATCACAGAACCGTCAGGCTGGAAGGGACCACAGTGGTCATCTGGTCCAGCCTCCCTGGTCAAGGAGGGTCACCCCAGAGCTCATGGAACAGGACTGCATCCACATGGTTCTTGAATACCTCCAGTGAGGGAGACTCCACACCCTCTCTGGGCAATCTGTTCCACTGCACTGTAACCGTGGTTATTCTGACAACACCTTCTCCAATGAGCAAAATAAAGAATAGACAGATAAATAAATAAGCAACTTATAGGGCCGAAAAAGAAAAACACAGCCCACTGCGCCTTCTGCCACTTCCACTTTCTATACTTCAGCCGTGCCTGTAGCGGAATAACACACACACACGTACACACACAGACATGAAACCGCGCGTGTTCCCTCACGCAGGGCAGAAGGGAAAGAGGTCGGTGCCCCATTTCGGCCCCCGCGGGGCGGGAGCCGCCTCACCCCACACGCACCGTGAGGGGCCCGGCCCGGCCGCCCCAGAGCCCGCGCGGGACGGGGCCGGTGCCCAAGGCGCCGAGAGGCACCAACAGAAGCACCGGGCACCGTCCCCGGGCACCGACACCTGCATCAGGCAGCGTCCGACGGTCACCCCCCGCTCCCGTCGCCCCGAGCCCCCGGCACCTTCCAGAAGCTGCCGCTGGTGCCTGGCGCTCTCCGCCGCCGCCGCCTGGCAAGGCCCGCGCTCCGCCGCCCTCCGCTGCGCCATGGCTCCGCGACGCCCCGGGGCCCGGCGAGTCAGGGCCGGGGCAGGCCTCGGCGGCACCGGGAGCCGCGGGGAGCAGGAGGCGGGACCAGCAGCACCGGGAGCCGCGGGCAGGACGAGGAGAAGGAGGAGGCGGGACCGGCCGCTCCTCCTCTCCTCACCCCACCGGGTCGCGGCCGCGCTCCCGCCCCCGCCGCCTCACGGCGCATGCGCTTTTCTCGGGGCATTACGGCTTTGCTGTGGTATACGGGAGCACGTGTTGGGCTCCACGTCCTTGAAATGTGGCGGCGGGTTAGTGGCGGTAAATACGGTAACGCCGCCTTTTGGGCGTACCCGTGTGGGTATATACGGTAACGGGGATGCGCTCACTGGTGGTAAATACGGTGCGGGGCAGCGGTGTCCCAGCCCGGCTCCTCGGCCCCGGCTGCGGAGAAATCACATAAATCACAGAATCACAGGATCAATTAGGTTAGGAAAGACCTCTGAGATCACGGAGTCCAACCTATGGCCGAACACCGCGGTGTCAACATGACCATGGCACGGAGTGCCACGTCCAGTCGTTCCTTGTGACTCCACCACCTCCTTGGGCAGTCCGTTCCAGTGTCTTTTCTTTGGAGAAATTCCTCCTGATGTCCAACCTGAACCTCCCCTGGCACACGAGGGGAAGTTTAGGAGGCTATGTCCTCTTGTCCTGTCGCTGTTTTCCTGGGAGAAGAGCCCGACACTCCTCGGCTACAGCCTCCTTTCAGGGAATTGCAGGGAGCGATAAGGTTCCCCTTGAGCCTGCCCTTCTCCAGGCTAAACACCCCCAGCTCCCTCAGCCGCTCCCCAGAGGACTTGTGCTCCAGACCCTTCCGCAGCTTCGTTTCCCTTCTCTGGATACACCAGCGCCGATCGTGCCAGAGGGCAGCGGGATAAAACCCGTCTGCGAGCTCGCTTTCCCTCGGCAATGGCTTTACATCAGTGAAGGGAGCAGGATCTCCCCTCAGGGAGCGGGAGGCGGGAGCCCCTCGGCCCCTCTGGCTGTGGCGCTGGAACACTGCCGGGCTTCCAGGAAAAGGGGAACTTTCTTTTCGAACGAGATTTGTTCATCTCGTTCGTCCCGAAAGCTTATTTCCCGGGAAGACGGAAACCTGCTCTATCGGCCCCGGTTCTTCCTCAGGTCGGTTCCTGTCAGTAAGAAGGTTTGAAATCCCGCAGAAAAGCCAGCGGGGCATGTCCCACTGTTCGCGGATTCCTTGGCGTTCAAGCCGAACGTGACCTCGAAGTACCTTTTCCTCTGCAATCTTCTGGCAGCAGGAGATCCCTGAACTTTCCAAGTGCCCGGGCAGCACAGAGTGTTACAGGGAGAGTTCTCCCGGGAGATCACTGGAACCCTGCGGACAACACACATTGCATAAGCTTCTGGGCAGACGGGTTGGCTGAAAGAGCTACGGTGACACCCCCTCGTCTCTTTTCCAGCTGTTTCTGCTCATAAATGTCCGACCCTTCCTCAGGATCTTCTTGTAAGGAAGCTCTCCTGGGAGAGCTGGACACTCAGATTTAACTTCAGCCTCGTTTGTCTGATTACTCCCCCTTTATACCATGACTAAACAGCTCTTAAAATTGCTCATGCAGGATCCAGCAGATCAGTTGTTTCATAGCAGTGGTATTTACAGATTGTATTTCCTGAGATCACAGATCTTTCCGAAGCTGTGAGGAAGATGTGGGTCAGCACACAGCAGAGCTCTTAAAAGCATGGCTCTATTGCTACGTGTACGAAACTCACTGATGTTACAGTGCGAGTGTCTACAGGAAGTTGATGATTCATTTAAGATCTAAATAGTCTAATATGCTATTACACAAGTACAGCCCCTGCCAAATCCAGTGGCGGGAAGTAATCCAAACTATAAATTGTGGTTAGATTCCACATAAAGCTTCAAATCATGAGCAGATTCCATGTGAAGCTGTAATTTACTCAGAATTTATTTCTTTTAGGAACAAATTATTTTAAATTACTTCATTAAATCATGTAATTAGTTCTTTTAATATTTGCAATTGATAATTCAGGAATTTAGTGTCCTGAGAAGCTGGTTGGGTCTATGAACTTGCTGCTCTGGGCATTGATGCCAGATGAGGGAGTCCTTTGTTGTTTCAAACACTTTCACTAGAAAATTGTACATACTATTGAGATGGGAATTGCTGACACCATAGAAAATGGCATTTTTTTCCCCTATTGTAAATGCACATCATATTTGTCATCTCTTTTTGGTTATTACTTCTGAAACTCTAGGTAAAATGATTCAAACACTAGGACTTTTTTCTCTCTGACTAACTTCTGACAAAGCATCGAATAGATACTGAACTGAAGAATGTTGGAAGTGAAACTGGAAACCAGATTATTATGCAGACAAATCCTTACCTGTCATCCTGAAACAGGGGAGGAAAGATGCAGACTGAAAGATGTAAATAAAATAAGTACCACAATTTAAAAGCTGTAGATGGTAAATGCTGCAAGGGCCATCTCTCATTTTGGTGAGGTGGATTGTTCAGTGGGGTATGAATCCCAGTTTGGTGTGCTTGTTGTTCAGTAGCCACTCAGAGCCAAGGAGCTGGGCAGAACCTGCTCCAGGGGATGTCTGATTTCTAATTAACCTGCTCTGTATTGTGTAGCCTCTCTGTGTGATCCAAATGCAGGTAAACTGACACACAGGCCAAGCAACTTCGGATTCTTGCTGAATCCTCTGCAGTTCCCCAGTCCAAGACACCACTGTAAAATGCCCACCAAGCAATTTCAACAATACAGATTTGCTCCATGCTTCCCCTTCCATTTAGTAGAAAGCACATGGCTGGCAGATGATTGCCAGGATGCCGATTCTGCAGTAAGCTCGCAGTGTTAGTATATGTCTCATTAAAAATAGAGAAGAAAACTCTAATCACCTCACTGTTCGGGAGCTCCAGCTCTCTGAATTGCTGCCAGAGTGAAATTTAAGGATTCAATAGCTAGACCACTTTGCAGTTGATACGTACTGCACAAATTATATTTGTTAGGCTGGATTATCAGCAGACTTTTAAACTGTTTTTCACTGTTCTTGGTTCTCCTTGCTGGGGGGTACTGCTGGCATGAATGTGTTCTCTATTTTACTCACCTTTGAAACTGCCAGTGGTGCTTAGTATCTGCTGATAATTTGAATAGTCCCCTGCAAAGATGTCCACACCTAACAAATGCCAGCAGAACCTCTGCACTCACTCAGGGAAAAAAAAGGACATGTCTGGGGAATGTTTCTTAGGGCTCACTCTGTAAATTGAATAATTCAGGAACTCTATTTAGAAGATTAACTTAGATTTATTTACTGGAAAGAAAGCAAAGAATGAAAAACACTGCCACAGACCACATCCTGTATATGTTCAGAGCACAAAGAGTTTTGGTAGCTGGAACTCACTGAGTATCAAGGAAATTTTTGGCACGTGGTTGAGATCAGCACTGCCAGGTACACCTTCACTCCGCAGCACACTGGGAACAATAGCTATGGACTGAAAATAGATTTACTCTCATCATGAATAAAGTATCCCCTATATATAATGTATAACTTAAGAAAGAGCATAAAACCTGCCCTGTCTTTGGAGTGTCTTTCTAAGCCCCACCTAACAGGGAACACACGCTGCAGAATGCTTTGTCCAGCAGAGAAATGAGAGAAGTGCTCCAGTCTCCAGCTGGAGGTTGCTCAGTGACTTTACCAGTGGGAGCAGCACTCTACACAGAGGCTAAAGACTGAATGAGCCAAATGCTTTACATGAAATGGTTTTTGGAAAATGCACCTTAAACTCAGAGTATGAGTTCTTTCAAATTATTCGTGAACCAAAAAAGCAAAACGTTTTTCTGGCCTTCTGGAAAGTAACAAAATAGATTGACATCTACCAGGGCAGCAGCTAAGTGGTCAGCTCCATGAAGTCTCTTCCTTCTGTGGGTGGTTGGATGAAATGCTTTATTTTTGTCAGATTGAAAGAGTTGTCTTCCCTCAGCACAGAAACTTGTGTTTGCTTCTTTTCTAAATCACTCGTCGATGGACTGATAGAGCCCATGTCACATGGCTGAGTCACTGACACTGCTGATGCTTTGTGGACTGAGTCATGCTCATTGCCAGCAAGACGAAGGAGGATGAGAGACTGAGAGTGATCCTGCTCCTGCGAGCTTCTAGCTGAAAATGATAAAAACCAGGAACACTAATCAACAAGCACAATTTCTTGAGAAGTGCAGATTCAGAACTCTTTTCTTCCCCTATTATTGTCCTATTTTTGACCACCACAAAGCAAACTGCATTGTTTTAACATTTTTATTTTGTATAAATATGGCAAGAAATTAAACCTCGAACATTTATTGTCATCCTGTCTAAATTCTAATTTAAACCAAATAAACCTGTGTACTTGGAATGGGGCTTGAGTGTTTTACTGAGGTCATACTTTCATTAGTTATGGTAAAGAGTTTGAGGATGTAACTGGAGAGTAACCATCTGCAAAGGAGACAACTTAAGGTGGAATACGAATGCTCTGATCAAAATTAATAGAAAAATGCCACCAACAAGTGAGATAAAGAGAAATGAGCACCTATTTGTAGCTGTTTGTGTGAATGAGGGATCAGAAATTTCTTGGGGCCTAAAGGAGAGTTAATGAAAGCTTTTATTTATGAAAGCCAGTGCTCAAAGACAGAAGCTGAAAAAATCACTAAACAGCAAGTGAGAGCAGAACTTGTAAGCATTAAAATGAGTTGAATCTGAGCTCAGGGACAGTAAGCATTCAGATTTGTTTCTCTCCTGGTATTTTTTATAGAAGGTATGCTTCTTAACTCCTCTTGTCCATTTTATGTACAGCTGTACATTTTGGGTACATCCTGCACATATGTACAGACAATACACTGTACACAGATTTATGTGCAAATGTACGAAGTGCAGATTTTCAATAGCGTGTACCTATTTTCATTACTGCTTAACTATTTAGGAACACAGTGAAATAGGTAGCTATGATGTTTCTATTCCAAATTATAAAAATAAGAGCCAGATTCTCAATTCTGGTGCACCTCTTGTTCCTAATTAATAGTGAATAAATCCCCTTTAGTAGCCAGCTTTTTCTTTTTCCTGTTCCATGTGTCAGTGATATACATGAAATGGGGAAAGAAACTTTTCTGGTCAGTCTGCTCATATCCTCTATTTGAATGCAAAAAACCAGGAATTAAAGGTTATTTTGTCTTCCTGCAAATTAAGAGTGAAACATACCCTGTAATAAGCTTATGCCACCCCAACTGAGGAACATGAAAGCTCTGTCAGGTTCCTTACACGTAGTTCCAAACTTCAGAGGCCTTACTTCTGATTCTATTTTTTGCCCAGTCTTGGAAAGCACTTTCTCTAAAAAGTCAAACCTCTTATTAAAAATACCAGTAAGAGAGGGAGTTCCCATCCCAGTACAGGGATTCTCAGAAGTCCTCCTGAAAGCCATAAGTGTGTTTGTAAGAGGAAGAGGGATGAACAGCTCCACTTCCCTCTGCCAATCACCTCATCCCAGCTTTAAGTCCAACCTACAGCATCTGAGCTCCGGGGATGGGCTCAGGCAGCAAGTATGTTGAAGAGGTCAGCCAATGTCAGCTCTTTAAGATAGGTAGCAAGGGAAGCAAAAATATTTCCAAAGCAAGAAAATATTCCTGGCACCTTATTCTAGCTCAGAGTCCCCTTCAAAGCTTTCAGGGGTACCTGTGGAGCACAGCAGAGCCCACACAGAGCAGAGCACAGCAGGATCGGGGGAGGCCAAAAGGGAGGAAGCAGGAGAGGAGAGTGGGACGTGGAGCTGCAGAGAGAGTCCTTGCCTGACTCAAAAGCAGCTGCACAAGGCTTCAGCCATGCAGCTCTGCTCTGCAGCTGAGGTATTTATAAGCTGGTGTTTATTGCTTGTGATAATGATCACAGTTGTAAACTTCTGTGTAGAGAATGCACAGGCCCTTATCCCAAGATACACCCATTAGTCGTGGTTCATATTTAATGCTAGGGTAGGATTAAATGTAATTATCAGATTTATACCCTGTCTGAAGCTGAGTTTATACTAACATAGCTGAAAATTCAAATATTCCTGCTAAGGAGGAATATGTTCCTTCAAGGGGTCCTTCTGATTTATAGCAGTGGTGTAGCTGGACACACCCATCTGCAGGGCAAAGTTTCCAAATTGAAGTTATTCCATGCTGATAAAAACACCACCTTTAATTTGATCAAAGACCCATTCTAATTTCTCTTTAGATGCCGTTACAGATTTTGTCTCTACAAATGTGAAATTGAAGTTTCAGCTCAGTTAAACCAAAAATTGTTGGTCTGGAGACCCAGCGTCAGGTCACCTCCCAGTGTTGAACACACGCTGGGGTGTGTAGCTTTGAGAATGTCTGATCTGCTGGAGTAATGACAGAAATCAATGCTGCAGAGTGCAATCAAGGTTTTTTTAAGCTGCTTTTTCTACTATCCTCAAAAAGGCTCAAGTGGAACCTCCTGCTGGAACTCATCAGGACCTGAATGATCGCCGCTTGCTGCTTGGTTCTTAAAAATATCATTGTGACTGTCTATTGACATTTCCTTTCTGAGTTTTGTTTGTTGACTGTAAGTAGGATAAGCAGGTTGCACTGTCATAAAGAAAGCCTCCTTTTATTTTACCTTGCCCTAATTTGAGGTCCTAACTCTGGCCCCTAATGCTAAGAAAGAAGCTAGATGAGAAAATGTGTTTATAAAAGAATAATTGAAAGGAATAAGGTGCTAAGCAGAGAGTAAACACTGTGAAAGGTTAAAAATGAAAATCTGAGTTCTGAACAGTTCAGATTCCTCATTTATTCTATAGGCCTCGGAATGTGGTCTTTCCACAACTCACCACTTGGTTACCTGACCTGGGTTTTCAGCAGAAATGTCAGTCAGCCAATTGCCCGAAGGCACTGAAGGCAGAGTCAAGTGGTTAAATTACCAGCGACCATGTCCTGCTCCCAGTGCAGTTGCAGTCATTCTCTGGTGTAAAGTGGATGCATTTTGCTTGGAAAAGGAGGTACACATCCGCAGTAAAGGCAAGTAGTTTTGGAAAACAGACCAATAAAGTGTAAAATTAACACTTGTTTCAGTGTTATTAATTACCTAAGTAACATAATTCCCTTCAGGAATGTTATGGTAGCCATGCCTGGCAAAGGAGAAACGATAAAGACAGAGCTTTGCAGAAACGCTGAGTATCTGACTTCTGACCTCAGCTTCTCTGAAATCCAGGCTCAGAATGACTCAGTGTAGCACTGGGTCATGTGACACTGTGTTCCTGGGGTTTTCTCTTCTGGGAATACATTTCTCTCTTACCTACATCCCTTGGTAAACTATGTTACATCGTCACACAGGGGGAACACGTTCTGGTCTGATGGCGGGAGCAGCGTGTTTCACATGACACAAGGCCTTACACACTTACTTGATAGTGCCATCAGTGACAGTTTGGTTTAATCAACCTTCTTCCAAAATTTACAGTTTGAAGTGCTGCTGCTTTTACGGTTGCTTCTGAATCTCTTCTTACCATCAATGTACCCAAAATTACAGCAGTTGGCCAATCCAAGCCGTTCACTGCTTGTGCTCACAAACACAGCTGCTTTCGTTGCTGAAGAGGATCATTTGATCATCATTTTTGACTGAAAATTTCTTCTATCTTAAAGGAGTAAGAGAGGAAAAAATTTAGGATCTTTGGAAGTGCAGACCAGACAAAGATTTGGGAAAAAAGTTACATGCTAGTCAGATACTCAATTCAGGAAGAAAATGTGGAACAACAATTCTGATGGGGAAAGGAAGATGGGGAAGTTTGTTCAGGTAATATGGGAGTGTGAAACATGTTGCAGAAGAAAGCAGAGTAAGGAAAAAAGAAAAGTAGGAAAACTCAGTGTTACTTTTAAAAAACCCCAAAAATTTCCAAGGAAAAAGTTTAGAACTTCTAAATCTTTCCCATAGTGCAAGGACTCCCTGCAACCTTCAGATAAATTGCATGAATTGCATTTGAGATTAGAAGGGAAGAAGTTTTTTTCCTGTTACGATGTGTTTCACAATTCACAATTTAAGAATGCATGGTCTAATCATAAGAAGTGCAAATATCATGCCATATTTTCATCTAGATTGCTTTTTCTGTGACGTACAAAATGTCTGCAGTGAGAGTGCTCAGCGTTTGTCCTGATCTGGCCTCTAAGGTCTAAGTGCTTGCAGAAAACAACCATAAAGAATGGGCCAATGACCAGTTCACAAGGAACAAACCTTTCACCCTCGCTGTATGCAGCCACACCCAGAGTGAGTTTCTAAGAAATATATTTAGGTCATCATTAAACCAGTAGTCTGCAATGGAAAATAATTAAAATTCAGAGCAGTATCAGAAGAGTCAAAATGTGATTTAATTGAAACATTTTAGAAAAGCTGCCAACATTCTGAGAAATTATTTGCTGTATGTGTATTCCTATGGGAAATTATTAAATTAATTGAAAAAGCTATAATATGACTGATAGCACTTACTTTCATAATAAATGAGCATCACAAAATCAGTTGTTAATCAGGATTAGAGATTAAATGGGGATGGTCTGATAAGAATAGGCTCCTTTCACCTAAGGCAGTTCTGTGAAGGAAACTTCTTCATTTCAATTTTGAACTTCATGCACCCAATCCTAGACAAGTTTTCTGTCAGATACCTTGGCTGAATGCAGAAATCCAGATCTACAAATATCAATAAAGAAATTTGCATGTTTTTCACTGCATGAAATACTAGTTCCCTTTTGCCTATGGATAAACCACAGGATCAGCTTTTTGGCCTGTTTCCTGCAACAAAATTGGCTGAAACCAGCGACTACAGAACAGAAGTGTCCGGCACTTGAGTAAGACTTTATTAACTAATATGTTGTAATCATTTCTGGATGAGCAAGACTAACACAGAGAAAATAAAAGGAGTGCACAGGAAGGAAGACTGATAAGCGAGAACTACAAGAAGCTGGTATGCCATTATTGTGTAGAAATCCTTACTGTAGCTGGACCAGCATGTTTGCTTTTTTTGTGTGGAATTACTTGTTGTACTGTCAATACAATATCATCCAAATGCTTTAATAAACTTTAACCTTGACTCGGCTGTAGCAATTAACTATTTTATCTTGTCAACCCAGCAGAAACATGAACGAAAACTCATTTCACATTCTGAAGTGAGGAATCCTTTCTGCTCAGGAAAGGTCAGGAGTGGAACAGCAGGATGCTGGCAAGCAGGAGCCAAGGATTATGAGGAGTGCCCAGAGGAAGCTGACACAGCTCCTTGCTATCCTGAGAACATGATGTTGTCCTGCATGCATCATTCATGTACCTTCCAAAGGTGAAATGAGGGGCAAGTACTTTCCACCTTGTTACTTCACAAAACACCTGGAAAAGGCAAGGACTCTTGCTCAGACAAAGACGTAGGCACTGGCAATATGTTTCTCATGTTTCCTGCCTTGCCTTGCTGCTGCAGGTACTGGAATTTTAATCCAGCTGTTGGCTACCGAGAGCCTGGAAGCCATGGGAGTGTGGATTTGTGAGCAGCTACTCCTGCTGTTCCACCTGTTGCTCTACATAAACAATTAGTGGTGCACACACAGTCACCAGGAAACACAGACATGTGTGCACAGCCAAAGTGGAGTAATATCAATTTCATTGCTTGTTTTCATATCTGTATTTCTTTAGCAATTTACACACAGGTCAGCCTAAGTCCTATGTTTGCACATCCCAGCATTATGACTGCTTTTGTTAAATTAGGAAATACTGGTATTTAAGACAATGTAACCAAATAGAAAACATATTAAACCATTTTGGACACCAATACTGAATTGTAAAGCTTTGCAAGGAATAAAAACTATGAGTCTCCCAACAGAAGTGCTAATCAGATAACATCTAAAATACAAGTAAAATAAAAAAAAATTAAGATGATTTCTTATAAAAGTGTATTTTTAATATACTCAAATTCTGTTATTTATCTTCACTTTATCTAGGAAATCTCCACATTTGTCAACCCTAATTTTGTTATTTTTGACTCTTTTAATATAAGCAGCTATCTAAGGCTTATGATCTATAAAAACATTTCTAATAGCAAAGTAATTTCATGAAAAAGTAAGGTAGTTTCATGAAATGTTATTTATTTAAAAAACATGTATCAAAAGCTGTGGTTCACTTAGTGAGTCAGGAATCAAACAGAAAAGCATGTTTCTTTTAGTACCTGTAAACAAACTTTCCAGTTTATTTGCTGCTCATAAACTCTGTATCTCGTCTCAGGTTTTCTCCCAGTGAGCTGTGAGCACTTCCTTGTGCACCCCTGGGTCTTTCTTTGATGCCTGCCTGTACTAAGCTTCCTCTTGAGCAGACAGAGAATTCCCCCTGCCGCAGCTGGTCTCCTCTCTTTGCAGTCAGACCCAAGAAACACACTTGGCTCTGTAGCTCCGATTCTTCACCTCAGCTTCGTATTCTGTCAAGCACCCGAAGTGGTTTTACATTTTTCCTGCACAAAAGACTCCTTTTCTATCTACTTGCTCCCCCTGTATTACGCAGAAATCCAGTAACTTTACTCTCTGAGTACTCCTCAAGTTTAGAAAGGACAGAGGGAAAGGCAGATGAGAAAAGATGGGAAGATAAGAAAAAGGAAGAATGTACCATGCCAGCACAACAAAAATGTGTTTTCTTTTTTATAATAAATCTCAAATGTACAGTTAAGACTGTGGTCATCACAAGAGGTCAATCATTTTTACTGATCTGATCACAGGCTCCTGAGAAGCCATGCTGGCTTCCCAAACACAGGTGTGTCCTGGAGGGGACTGCCTGGAGTTGTGTGGACCAGAATGAGTTCCCAAACCGAATGCTGTGTTACTAGATTACTGAAATTCTTAATGTGTGCTTGTAGTTCCTTGCATGTGAAAAGCTCTCCCTAAGTGCTGAGACTTTATTCTGAGTGAATTTTTAATATAATAAAATCCTAGTCCTGTTCTACTGTGCTCATCGTAATTTAATCAATCTAAATGGAAACAGGATAGGATTATAAAGACTAAAATTATTCTAAACAGAACTCTCTGTCTAATTAAATAGAATGAAATATTATAGCTTGATAAATAGACATATAGCTTGCATAAGCCTCACATGCACACACACTTAATTATACAATTAAAGTTATAGCTTAAATATTCATTTTTACCCTTTGGAAGTTCTGGAAATTTTTGCCTGTTCCACATCTTGAATATTTTCACTACCTTTTCTGAACAGTTCCAGTTTATTGTTGCATCTTGGCTGTAAAAACTGCATTAGAAAGCTTGTGTTTTAAAAATCAGCATCTGCTTGAACACTCCTAACTCAGAAACACACCCCTTAGACTTAAATTTTCTTTAAATTTGCTTCCTCAAAATGTAAAGTCAGCATTACATTGGATTCACAGCTGTCCATTTGAGGAACAATCATAAAAAATAAATAAGCTTGGGGTCCTATTTAAGGAACAGTAAGGAAAGGACATACTTGTTTTCTTGCAAAAATAAAATAAACCAACTCCCATAATGCATATAAGGAGATATTCTTGGAGAACACTGTGCTCACAGGCATTATTCTGAGGTGACACTCTAATTCTGTGATCCTCAGCATGAGTTTTCATTTCACAGTAGTATAACCAATTCCATTGATGCCTTTGTAACTTCTGTGTCTATGCAACTGCATCAAAAATGTAAAGAAAAAAAGCACGAACTGTGAGTGTCATCTTAGTGCCTCAAATACCAGTTGCTGTCTCCTGCTTATCTCTCCAGGGTGTCACCAATCCACCGTTCTGCAGCTCTGTAAGTGGCATTTTCCCTCGGGGCCATGAAATATAAATATACAGGGTGGAAAACAGAGCAAGAGGGAGGAGGAGGAGGTGAAACTGCCGTAGGTTACAGACACTGTTGCTCCACTGTCTGTCACACACGGCCTGAAGCAGGTTGTGGGCTGGGTTAGCTGGACTTCCACATAGTGCAAACTCAGCCTTCAGGAGCAGACAGATCTAACGTGACAGCAAACAGCAAAACCCAAAACATTGTGCAGTTCATCGTCACATTATCTAGTCCAACATCCTGTTCAAGATTTATGCACTCTTTTTTTTATTAGAGCATTAATCTTGTTGGTTTGACTGAAGTACAGCTTGTGTTTTCACTAAAACATATCTTCCAGAACTGCACCCAGTCTCACACGGAAAAATGGAAGTACCAATTAGCGCCACTGGGAATTTTTTTCAGTAACTCTCTAGTTTCACCTGTTAGCCATTTGTTCTTCTTACAACTTTATTCACTAAAGAGCTGTTCAGTATCCACTATTGTCTTCCTGATCTCTCTCTTTTTCCTCACCTTGCTGTCCAGAGCTAACTGATAAAATGATGAGGAAGTCCTGCATCTTTGAAGAGATGTTTATTAAGATGTCCAGTTTTTCTGATCTCAGAAGAATCATACATCAGAGATTTTTGTATTTCCTAGTTTTGTTTGTTTGTTGGGGTGTTTTTATTTTTTTTTGATAAACCACTGATCTAAAAGCCCTGTGAAAGCTCTAAGAAAGCTCTGTCTCCTTGGCATTTACTTAGGACCTTAATATCCCTGGCTCTATTACAACAACTGTGTCTTTGGAGCTTCAGCTCAGCGTTGCTACTCCTGCTGTTCCACTTGCAGACACTTCCACCAGCTAATGGCCGAATCTTGTTTTCAGCATCTGTCCCCTGGGAAACCTGTTTGGATATGGGGTTTAGCATCTGCTCAAGCCTCGCCATCTGGCTGGAGGGGGTGGGGATGGCTCCCGGGGTTTTTGACGGGGTGAAGCAACTATTGAGCCCATGGCTACATAAAGGAGCATAGTGCCTTGCTCACTGAACAAAATTCTGAAGAAATTTCAGCAAAGTTATCCTTAAGGGTGAAGCCAACTCCCAGCTGACTAAAGGGGATTAAAGGGAGCTGTGAAACCATGGGGTGCACTTGCAATGGCATCCTGCTCCCTTGGCTAGGGCCAGCCCCAGAGCAGGGACTCCGCAAGGAACCACCCTTACTCTGCCTGCTAAATCTCTGTTTCGCCTCAGCACAGCTGTAATGACAGACAGCAACCAAGACCCCCGACAACTTTAGTCTTAAACACAACTGGACATTTCAAGTAGGTCTCACATGGATGAAGAGAATAAACTCTTCATCTCAAATAACTTTTGGGGGTATTTTGTGCATTGCAATCTGCAAATACCTAAAAACCATAAATGCATCTCTTCCCACCAGAGGGAGGGACAAACCACTTCCCCACTCTCCCTCTTCAGACCTCTGTTTTCAACTCAAAGATTGTGGTAAGTCTTTTGCCACGACATCCTGCTGGGAGCTCACGCCAACCTGCATGCCCACGGTATCCCTGATGATCCTTCCAATCTTTTGTTTTCTGTTCTTCTATGTGTAACTTCACATTCGGCTGTGTTAAAATCCATTTCTGCTTCTTTTTCAGGTTGTTATCTCGTCCCATCCACATAGGATTGTTTTGCTAATTTTATGTCATCCTCACAATGATCTGCAGCGATTTTTGTATTCATGTCAAAACTGCCTGAAGTATCAAATAGAGTTTGCTAGTGGTATCAGTAGATATCTGGTAGAAACTGGCCCCTTAAATAATCACTCTTCACTTATCACCTTTTAACTGAGAATTGTAATTCAGCCAGTTCTCAATCCCTTCAATGTGTGTTCAGGGTCACAGCCTACCATGATATTTTAAAGCAAAGAAATGTACTTATTCTGCACCATTTCCCCAGCCAAACCAGAGAACTCCTCAAACAATCACCTTTGTTTGATGATTTTACACCAAAATATGTTGACTATCCTGTTTCATTTCGTAGTTTCATATTTTAATCCCATTTCAGCTTTTAAAAAAATCAATAAAAATAGTTATTTCCAAACTTTCGCACATCAGCACAGTATTTCTGTGCATAACTTTTTCTTCCTGTTGCCATTTCCGATTTAGCAAAAGTAGCTCCATGATAGCTTTGTGTGCTGGTGATTCATCCACTCACTCCTGCCCAAACTCCCTTTGGATGTGTAGGACTGGTTAAGTACCTTCATGTGCAAGTATTTTTTTTCAAATCCTGGGTTGACATTTGGAATGCTGTTGGTGCAGGAATACGCTCTGCATAGCTGGAGTCAATTTGGCTGCTGTCAAATCTGTTCCAGCACAGAACGGCTGACAGCAGCATTTATCAGTTACTGTCTTTGGGGGGTTTTCTTGGAATCCGTAGATGGCATAAAAATTTATGCACAATTCTTTAGCAACATCTGGTGAACGCACCCAAACTTGGCGATCTTTGATAGCTGTGCTCCCTTTATACACGATTTCTGGCTTTTCACTGACAGTAGAGAGAATTGTACTCCAGAAAGGCACACAGGCTAAGCAGTGCTCCACAGCCGGCTCCAAGGAGCACATTACTTTATTAGAGCTGACAAGTATTGTCTTTGTTATTGTTCCAGCTTTCCAGGGAAAGTACACATGACTGCTAACCCCAAGACAGACAGTCTGTGAGAGCATGTTTATCTTCAGGAGTAATCGAGACCGATTTGCATCCGATGTTTGAGGCCTGTGCAATACCACAGCTGCCCTTTCCGAGATAATTTGAGAGGCTCCGTTCTCCCACAGCAGCCTGAGGTTGTCTATAGGCATCCCTACACAACAGAGAACAGTACTGGGCAGCTAATCCCTGCAGCACGAACACATTTGTTTTCTGTTCTGAGACCAAGAATTTGATAAGGCTTATCTGGCTAAAGGACATACTTCTTTCCAATGTTAGCTCTTGTGATTTGAAATTTGACTTCAAAATTAAATTTTTCTATCAAGTCATCTGTTGCATCTTTATTCATGCCCCCTTTGTTTGCTAAACGGGTTTGGCCAAAGTCCTCACTAATTGCTGTGCTGTTATGGGTGGGCCTAAAGTCTCTTTCGTCCTGCTAATACTGTTCAAAGAAAGCATCTCTTGGAAGTGGGTATATTTATTCAATCAAAATTTCAGTGTTAAGGATGCCACAGCTCACCAGTCCCCTGTAATGTGAAGTCAGTTGCATTCTGCTAGGTTGCTCCACTCAAACTGCTGGTGTGCCAGTTTCCTTCAATCTTTACTATTTCATCCCTCTCTAACACTAAACTACGCACAGCAAATGTAATCCACCAACAAATTGTTCAGATATGTGATAAATTCTTCTTTAACCTCATGGATTTTTCCTCTTAAATCTGGCTTCCTGTCTACATGAAATGTCCACCTTGACTGAATCCTGCATTTATATTGTTTTCTGTGAGTCACGTTCAACTAATCCTGCTGTGAAGTTACCTATTGTTATTACTCCTGGGCAAGCAAAGACAGGAGTACAAACGTCCTGGACAATGCAAACATTCCCGGATATACAAGGTTTTCTTTTGCAGAGTACCCAGGGCGGACAATTGCTTACACATTCTTTTGCACAACTTTTTTTTGTCCTCCTCACTTTTGTATCCAAACAGGAACAGCTCTGGCACAAGCTTCCAGAGCCACAGCACCTTTGCTGACTGCGGCTCACATCCCATTGTGCTTGTCTTTGCAGCATTTCACATCTGTTAATCTGACACAGAGCATTATGCACAACCAGCAAGTCACGAGCCCTCTGTCCTTTGAAGTACTTATTTTTATTTTTAGAGAAGATATATTCTGTTTCAGAAGTTGTTGGATCAGCTTAGCACCTCAGCTCTCCCTGGCTGGAGGCATTATTGCTTTGCTCCTTTGATACAAAGAGCGATGAGATTTGATCTTGTTATCTGCGCTGTGGCACAAAAGCAGGGAAAAGACTTTGTTGTAGCATTTTGTAATGGTATTGAATCTACAGTATTTCCCCTTTTTTTTTTTTTTTTACATTTTGGGCAACATCTAGAATTGGAGTATGACTGCAGATCTGGGCAATTTATAAAAGAACAGCATATGACATCATGTCCCAAAATTATGCCACATTGCCACTTGGGTCATCTGGGCCCATATGTCTCCTGCGCTTACTTGGAAAGGCAGACATTCATTGCTGCTTCACAGTTTAGCTTCATAAATTAGTTGCTCATTTTCACACTTGTAATAAGAAAAAGCTACATAGTGTAAATCATGGGGTTTAGCATTATGTAAAGAAAAAACAACAAACACACCAACGAACCAATAGCAAGAGAAACTGAGAAATCCAGGTTTTAGTCCAGTGACAATCGTGGAAAAATTACTCATTTGGGAAAATTATACACAAAAGCAAGTCTATTATACTGTTCCATATATGCAAAGAAACTCTAGATACGCCTAGATTTCCTGAAACTGTTTAATTTAACTGTAAAGAGGTAGTGCACTTTTAAAATTTTTAAAATTATATCACTTCTAAATTTTGTTATTTCTGTATTTGCATTTCTGCTTTTCTCTTTGATATGTGCCTTCAGTTCAGAGTCATTCCAGGATGGGGTGGTTGTGAAATTTTTTTCTTGATGGTTTTATCTGACTGTTCAATAAATTCCTCTCACAAAAATAACTCCCAAAATTTCAAGTACATCGCTGCATGCCATCCCCCAAATGAAGGCATGACAGTGAATGACTGTATACTGCCAATTAAATTTTACTACTCACTAACTTATAAATAGCATTGCTCATTTTGTCGTGACTACTCAGGGAAGTGAAACTACTTCAGTGCTCAAATGCTTGTAGGATGAAGCCTACAGAAGTGACTTACAGAGGTCCAAGTCAAGCAGTTGTTCTGACTCTCTGACTAAGCCAAGGCCTCCAGAATCACTGAATCATGGAATCGTCATGGTTGGAAGAGACTTTCAGGACCATCCTGTCCAACCACCAACCCAGCACTGCCCCGATAACCCCTAAACCACTAACCCACATCACCCAGCTCCAGTTTCAGATGCCTCTTGAACCTGGGCAACCTATTCCATGGACTGACCACCCTGACAGGGAAAATTTTCTTTCTAGCATCTCATCTCAATCTCCCCTGTCTCAGTTTAAGGCCATTTCTCTGCAGCCTGTGCAGGCACAGCAGGGGCGACCGGTCCTCACCCGGCTATACCCTCTTTTCAGGGAGTTTTAGAGAGTGATGAGATTCCTCCTGAGCCTCCTCTTCTCCAGGCTGAACATCCCCAGCTCCCTCAGCCGCTCTTCATAAGACACGTTTCCTAGACCCTTCACCAGCGACAGCTCTGTTTGCATTGATTTTCTGACAAAACTTTGACACATCTTCGGGATTTTTGTTCTCTTCTTTTTTTTTTTTCCACCACCCTACATCCAGCACGGCGGGCACCCCGTGCCCATGATAAAGCAAACCCATGCCTCCACGACCCCTCCTTCCTCGCTGAGCCACACCAGTATCTCCGCAAACGGGGCGCGGGAGGGATTTCCAAGGGAGGAACTTTCGCTACAACAACGGATCCCTCGTAACGTTGGCACGGCCGAGGAGTTCGGTTCAGAGCGGAGCGGGCGGTGCCGGACCGCGGCTCCCGCGACGGGGCCGTTCGAGCGGGGCCGCAGCTCCCGAGGCGGCTTGTGCCGGCCGGCACCGCGCATCCCGGGCGCCCCGGGTGGCTGGGACGGCCGGCCGTGCCCGAAGCGCATCTCCCCGGGTGTCGGTGCCCGGCCGTGCCCGGAGCGCACCTCCCCGCTGTCGGCGCGGCCGGA
>VZRR01008583.1:181339-217460 GCA_013398015.1 Oreocharis arfaki
GCCCCTTCCCGGCGGCCACGTCCCGGCGGCCGCAGGCCGGGCCCGGCGCGCATTGTCCCCGCACATGGCAGCGGGGCCGGGCCGGGCCGGGCGGGGCTGCTCGGGCGCGGGGGCAGCGGCAGAAAGCGGCCGAGGCCCCCGTGCCTCTCCCGGCGGTAACGAATTGCCTCTATTGTCTCCGTGCTCGGCCGGGAAAAGGGTGATCCGCTGAGGGGGGGTTTAAGACCGCCCTTGTGCAGGCCCTCGGTGGCTCAAGCTGGACATCAGCCGTGCCTTGGACCACCTAAGGGACATCAGTCTTTGGATGTTGGAAGCAATAATTTGTCAGCGGGGAAGGAGGTAGCAAGAGCCCCATCACTTCGCAAGCAGTGCAGCCTGTAAGAGTGGCCTGGGCTGAGTTCAGAATCAGATCTGGCAGCCTGGCGCTGTTTGGTGTTCCAAATCCTGTAGGCTCCGGGTTCAGCAGGGCTGCCGAGGTAGGTGTGCTCCCTGGGTGTATACGGACACGTGTCCAAGGGACGGGGGCAGACAGGGTTCCCAGCCCAGGTGTGTCATCCGCTCAGACTGCACTCACCTGCCAGGCTGGGATGTAAAAGCTCTGCAGGTCCTGGTTCCACGGATTTCAATTTTGGAAGAAGATTATATTTTTGTTCTACTTAACCCCACCTGGCAGGTCAAAACTTTATTGATGAGACACAGCCACGGGGCTTGTAGACGTTTGGAGAACAGAAGTATTTTGGTGTTGGACGCAGAGAAAAGGTGATGTCTTGATGGAGGAGGTGAAGAATAAGCCTCTGTGGCAGCTCTTGTGGTGGCTTTTTCCACAAACGTTTTTCCTTGTTGCTCTTGAGCAGACTTTGGGCCTGACAGTACTCATGTAATGCAACAGATGTTCAGCAGAGCTTAGATAAAGGTGGGCCAAATGTTCTGCTGTCAGTGGAGAAAATTTCAAAAACTAAAGGTATAGCTTCTCAGAAAATAAAAAAGTGTAGTTAAGACCTATTCCTCCATGTTATTTAATAAGTGAATGGAAAATAAATATTAGGTACATTTGAAATAGATAGTTGTAAATCTACTCAGTGACTAATTAAAGCTTGTATAAAGTAACTGCCTGTCTTTTCCATGTATTGTGTTAAAAATTATGTTAGTGTTTGTTATTTAAATCAAAAATGCAAAGAATGTGGTGGCCTATAAAGACAGTAATATCTAGGAAATCTTGAACTGGCCCAAAATGCAATTTTTTTCATGTTCAGTGGATGTCAATATTTATATATAGTAACTTGCTTGAAATCTATTTTAGTTATTTTCTGCAGGTATTGAGCTGCTGAAGGTGCAGGGAATTATGTTCACTGCCAGTCGGGGTCTTCAGCAAGTGGCAAACTCTTGCAGGAAGGATCATGCTCGCTGGCCACTGCCTTTTGTTCTCACTTTGGAATCAAAACCCCACGGCCTATCGTGTACTACACAAGTGCTAAATTGGCATAAAATATGAATATTTGTGCCCCTTTAAAAACTCCAGATATTATTGAACCAGCATGTAAGAATTCTTTGTTGTGGGAAATGGAGCATCACTAATCTTTCACAGATATTTTGTGATAAAACTATGTGCTAAACCAGAAGTCTGCAAGCACTTACACATGCATGCAGCTTTAGTCACATGCATGGTCTTGGTTTTGCTTAGGTTTATTGAAGTCAGTTAAGCATTTTCTTGCAGGATGCTGGTCTAAATTTGTTGCATATTAGAGCAATTCTGTTACCAGTTAATACTTAATTACAGATATGGGGGTCTCTTTTTGAAAATGAGATCACATCAGCAGTGAACACTGTTCTTGCACATGGCCAGGCTGCACGGGTGTTTTTATAGCTTAATAGTTGTCCTTGGTTGATCTTTCAGTTTACCTTTAATTTGTCAGAAGTGCCTCTGTTGAGCTGATGAGGCTGGCTTTCAGCAGAATGGTCACTTTACCTTACCAGAGAAGACCGTGCACCAGTCAGTAATTGATATTCCTGATTAGTGGAAGAGATATCTAAGTAGCTAAGAGTTAACCAGGTATTTAGATCTGTCTTCACCATATCCTATTAGTCAACAGTTTCTACTGCCTGGAGAAGGGAACTGGGATGTATGATTCTTGATTTGTCCAGGCTCTATTATTTTTCCTTTGACCTTGGGTAAGTCATGAATTATTCTATGCTCTATTTCTCTTTTCACTAAGTTTTATCAGGTTATATTGCTGGCACATAAAAGCCTGTGAAAGCTTTTGGAGTTGAGATAATGTTAAAAAGCAGGTGTTTTGGTCTCTTTGGCTTTACTTTTCTCACTGTGAAAAGAAGTTACAGGGAATGAGATCACTGGCTCTTGTGTCTGAGAATTTTCAGTTGATGACGTACCCTGAGGTGTTCACCCATCTCTGTCCCTGTCTCACAGGGGAAAGCTGTGTTTTACCAGGACTTAGAACCAGACTCTTCAAGTAAGCTACTGGAGAGCAGCAGGAGGACATTGCTGCCTTTTGAAATAGTCTTTGTGCTTCATGCATAAAGTGTTTCTCAGAAATTGTGATGAAAATAGATATTTTTAACTATGCAGCTATGGAATGACACTCTGAAAATAATACACAGTGTTGTTTTATCTTTTATTATCAACATATTTATAAAGATGTAGTTGCTAGATAATACTTTCCTTGCAGGTTTTTTCTTTGTAATTCCAGGGAATTTATAACTTCACTGTGATGTATGTCTTGTAAGTCTCTGAGTTTAACCTTGGTGTGGGAGCTATTAAGACATCTTTTTAGGTTAACAACTCAATTTTTGTGCCTGACAATGTTTAGGGGGAAAAAAAAGTGCAATCTCCTATAACTCATCATTTTTTGTAAGTCAGAGCTCAGCAGAGTTTGTTCAGGAAAACATCCTGCTGCCCTACTGGAAAGTGACTTTCAGAAGTTACTTTTAAGCTTTTTCATGTTCTAATATGAGTGACAGGGAAAGGGTAAAAAGGAAATCTTGTTGGCTGGCCACCATCACCATTGGTTTAATGGTGCAGTAGGGCCTAGTTCAGTGCCTTTCACTGCCTGCTTAATAGCTACAAATGTCAGAAGGATGGAATGACTAAATTAAAAGATTGGACTCTTAGCTGCTTAGAGTTTAGGAGTGAAGGGTTGTCAAAGGGGAAGAAGCAAGCTGCTTCTTACATGGTGTCTTTCAGACAGGCTTGCCAAATGCTGGAATGCTATGGATACTTTGGGCTAGGTGTTTATAGTGTTACCTCCAGCTTGAATTTTTTTTTTTTTTTTACCTTTTCTGACATGGTCTGCATGTGTAACATCTGCAGCTCTGTGTTGTAGTGTAAGAAAAAGAACAGAGCATGAGTTTCTTGGCTTTGATTATCAGATCGTGGGATCTCTTTTGAGGTTGTTAGTGTGACATTTTACCCAAAGTACTTCGTTACTTTCACTTCCCTCGTCTTCCATCTATATGTTCTGGTGCGTGCTCGATGAGGGATGCTTTGGGAAAGGGTGTTTCAAGCTGCGTGTGCCAAGGCTGGTCCAACACCAGGAATCCCCTTGGGGGCAGTAAGGAACCGAGGGAGCCTTGGCTCCACTAGGAAGAAGTTTCCTGCTTGGTGCAAGTTGCCCAGCACAAGGTAAAATGTGAGCAGAAAGGGCCACTTGCCACTTTCTCATGACTTAGCAGGTGGTTCCTGTGTGTGCTTAACAAGCCTCTGCTAGGAGCACATTGCTTTTTCCTCAGCCAGCAGTAGAGCAAATAGTCCTCCGAACTTGCAGACAGTATTGTGATAAAAGGAGCATCAGGGATGTTTGCAGGAGCTGATAAGCGTGTGTGTATCTTTTGTGGACATTAAATTAGGTTTGCATATACATTGTAGCTGCCTGAGAGGTGGCAGAACTGGCTTGCGAAAACCTGAGGTCAGAATGACTTCCACACCTGCTGAGTTCTTAAAAAAGAATTAAAAGAGTGCTACAGGGCAGTTTGCTGATTCAGCATGGCCTTATAACTCCTGACCTTACCTTTCTATAGGAAAACAGTTTCATCTCAGTGTAATAGTTACGTGCACCTAGTCCTGCTATGGCTAAGATCAAAAACTGCATGTAGGTTTTTTTCTCCCCAAAACTGGAGTAGAGGAGAATCATTGAATTCTTTTTTTTTTTTAAATCTACTTTATTTTTAAAACGTTAGCCTTTATTCACACATGTGCTACTTTGAATAGCTGTATAAATAACCTAGGGTTCTAGTTCAGCAGCATATAGTAAGTGTTGCTCATCTGTTCTGCTTTTTTGGGCAACTGTAAAGGAGGTACCTATTGTAGCGTGTTTGTTGTGGTATGTCAGGTTCCTGATGTCTGAAGAGAATGCATGGAGATCTTTTTTCCCAAGATGAAACTTGTTTTTATCATTTAAAGGCATGCAGGCTTTGTGTGAGAGATGAATATTCCAGTATTAAAGATTAATGTAACTTGCTGCAGTGAGTATCGTTACTGGAGGAAAAGTGCTTTTCCACATTGTAATTAACTATTCATAGTTCACATGCCATGAACTGGTCTCTTCAATGTTAACTTTGAACTTCATTCCTCTTTTGGATTATGTAGCAGGTATGACACTTTTCTCAAAAGTCTCTTTTAGCACATGTCTAACAAAGCAACCGTGCTAGGAAAAACTGCAATGAACTGTGCAAAAAGATTGTGTGTTCTGGAGCAGTGATTGATATTAACAGACAGTGGTGTGAGGTTTGTGGTCTGATAGAACACATTCCTCAGCTAGCCAGGCTGCATAGCAAAGATTGCTCTTGGGAAAAGTCCCTGAATTCTTTGGCTCTTAGACAGCAAAGTCATACCAGTGACATGGCATGTTGGACCTTTTGTAAGGGGGAAGGACTTGAGATGAGTTTTGGTTTTGTTTTTCTTTAAATGCTGAGTTAAGTGTTGGAAGACTGACTTCTGTGACAGAACTATTTTTGAAAAATATTGTAGTTCTCTAAATTTAATGTTTACTTTTAAATGGTGTTTGTAAACAAGGAACAAGAGACTAAAAGTAAAAATTTTACCAATGTCAAAACTTTAAAGTCCTAGAAATTTTCTGTTCTTAATGTGGTTTGTAGCGATAGCGACCATTGTGAAATCCTGATTGTAGTTCAGAAATGTACCTAAAATAGGTGTGGTTTTTAGTATGGTTGTTTATTTTAGCAGTGCAGTCAGTGAAGAGGAGCATGCTGTCCTGAGAGGCAGCAGCCGTCTTGGGGGAGTAAAATTATTAAAGATGGAAATAGCTGAAATAGATGTGGGTTCAGTATTTTTTAATGATGTAGATACAAAAAGGCACCAATGTGCTGTCTTATTTTAAGTTCAGTTGTTTGTTCCCAGGTGCCAGTAAGACATTGGATGCTCTTCTTAGGAGTGAAGCAGAATAAGGAAGCATGTGAGAGGTGATTGTAGTGCCTGGAGTTTTCTTTGAGCATTCAGTACACTCTTGTCTTCATGGAACTGTCCTTACTCATCCCAGCATTTCAGTTTATCTTGGAATCACCTCCCTTTCAGTGGCTTGGGAAGGAGGTCATTGTGAAGGGTTTGGAAGTGCTTTATATTCCATACAGAATACATAGAAGTGTTAATGTAGCTCTGTGTGAATGTAGGTATTAACAGAGAGGATTGAGAGCAGGCTTTGATTGGCAAGTACAAGGTATTTTACTTGTATTAAAAGCACAGATTATATCTTGGCTGAATCTGCTTTGAACCACTAAAGGTGATAAAGTAGCTCATCCTCATGGCTGGTTAGAGTCTGATGCTTCAGATGCTAATAAGGATGATACTTGTAAGATTTAAAAAAACCCAAACAGATAATGGAGTAGATGTTTTGGTTCTGTCCCTTAAAGCTTGCTGCAGTTCAAAGAATCCAATGAAAATGTATTAATCCCACATACTAATAGAATTGATATTTCTAGGGAGCTTCCGTAGCCTGCTCTAGGCACAGGCTCAATCCTGTCTTTGTAAATGATGAAAACATTCTTTGGTATTTCATTACATTCCAGTGTGTGGCAGTTTTATACACTGCTGTCTATTTTTTGTTTCTTTTAAGACATAAGATTTTTAAATTTAATTTCTTCACGTTTTCCCGTTAGTTCCTTAGTAGCTCCTTAGCAATTTCCATATTTGTTGCTGAAACTGATGGTTTTTATTACAAGAATAGCGGTCACTTGTCATGGGAAAGGGAAAGTAATCCTTCATTTTTAAAATTACAGAATTAAATGCTTTTGACTTTGCAAACATTGCAAATTTTCACTATAGAAAAGATATCTGTTAAGCTTATAGCCCTTGTGGAAAGACATCAGTTTGCACTTCTAAGTCCATTTTATGCAGACTGATATGACCTTATTTGTAGGTGAGTTAAAGGTTATTGAAACTGAAAGCTTTCTTCAGGTTCATAACACGTTAAATACAGGAGCACTTCCGCTGACATTAATGTTAAGCATATAATTGAATGCTGTGCTGAATTAGGGTCTGATG
This sequence comes from Oreocharis arfaki, assembly GCA_013398015.1. NCBI lineage: Eukaryota > Metazoa > Chordata > Aves > Passeriformes > Paramythiidae > Oreocharis > Oreocharis arfaki. The sequence goes on from VZRR01008583.1 coordinate 187,851, forward strand.
TCATTCGGAATGTGCTGCGGGACTCTGTGTGTCTATTAATGCTCCTTAAGGAAAGGAGGAACTTAACGGACCTGGAGCTGCAGGAGAAACCAAACCCAACTAGTAAATTTTATTTTAAATTTATTATTCAGCCATTATTTGGCAGTTGAAGACAATTGCTCTTTTTTTTTTTTTCATTTGAAAGTGTATTTGCTTCTTGAGGACTTGGGGGATTATCATAGGGACATGGGTCAGCAGGACGTGTGCTCATATTGCAGTGTCAGTTACTCCCAGTCCACCGAAGCACACTCTGCAAATAAACCTTTCAGTGGGACCAGATGCTTCTGGGTGCTCTGGAGCCTGGAGAGTTTTAGTGCACAGGATGCATGTGTACCAACAGTGTTTTAACATTTTGGACAGGAGATAGAAAACAAGCTACACTGTTCAAATCTGAGTACCAATGTCATGTCCCAGGCTGTCCCTTGTACACTTGTTTATACTGGAACCTATTGGAGATACTTGCTCAGGAAAATTAGAGTTGGAGAGATGATTCTGGTACTGTAGGATTGAGCTGAGCAGTGTTACACACTTAGGAGGAATCTTGACATCATTTCATGCTGTCAAAAGGGCTTTTGGTCCTACTAAAAGAATGGAAGGATAATTTTTGATTATTTCTCTTTATGATTTGAAGTTGTTACAGTATCTGAGCCAGCCATTAGGTTTTGATGAACAGACTAATTTACTTGGTTTTCAAAGTAGCAAGTAAGAGGTGTTTTCCTAAGAGTTTAGTATGTCAAATTGTGTGGATCTATGCAGTTGTCTTTGATAGGGGAACTGCGAAGAACATAGGAAACAACATTGCCATGTAAGTGAAGATAAAGCAGAAAAGCAAAGCTGTTTGGAAGTTGGATGAGGTAGATCAACAGAATATCTCTGAGGATGAGGTCCCACTGCCATTGTGGATAAGTATTCCAGGCCTTTGCCTCCCTTGTGAATTTTTTTTTCCATGCATAAAACAGGGATTTCCCAGTGTAACTCATGTTCATGGACTCTTCACCTTGAGGAAAATTATGTTGGGTTTCAGTTGAGAAAAGTAGAGTTAGTTTTTAAGGATTGCGATTCACTTTTCCCAGCAAAATTAATTTATTGTCTCAACTTCCTGATGCTTGGGAAAGGCAGGTAAAGGGTGTTGTAATAACATTAAAGTTTGTTTCCTCACTGGAAATACAATCCAGTCCTTAATGTATCAGTGACAGCTCTCATTATTGTAAGAAAAAAACATGTTTTGTGGTTTTTATAAGCAAACTCCTGCAAATCCTGGGGAAGTTGTTACTCTGCAGATGTGTCTCTATTTGGATCTCCCTGCTGTTGCTTTGCTGTTGTGTGGTTCTGTGGACAGCTGGTGCAGTAGTGCATCAGTGGTCCCTTGAAACTGGTTTTTCAGAAAGATGAAGTAGGAGTTGGACTTAGATTTAAAACACAGTTCCCATCTGTTTCTTAGCTTATTAGATAATGGACTCATACCTTGCTAAAGGTCACTGTAGACTTGCTGTGCTTGGGTTTTTTGGGCTGTTTAGGTGCTCTTGCTTCAAGTGTTTGTTCTGAATGGGGAACATGGTTGGTCGCTGTGGAAGGCTGATTCCTGCAGCCTGTTCAGTGATTTCTTCAATTCTGTTACCTTAAACGGTAGGGTTTTTCCTCCCCCTTGCTGTCTTCAGAATACAGTGAGCACAAAACTTTGGAATGCTTTGGCTGATTAGCTGACTCCTGTGCAACTGGCTGAATTGCTGGTATTCTATTGATTGCATTACATCATTATAAAGATATTGTAAAACTTAATGGGAGTGTTCTAAAACTTAACTCTTTTTTTTTTTTTTTCCCTCCCCATAGGCTCATAAGTCAGTGAACTTTGTTTCAACTCTGCTTCAGATCACTATGTCCGAGCAACTGGATTTACCAGTGAGACAGGCAGGCAAGTTTTCAAATATTTTTTTCATTGTATCTACTCTAATGGTGCATACACACAAGTACACATGCAGATACTGTTAAAGAATTCTAATGGTTTTAATATCAAGCACTCAAAAGTTGGGAGTTGCTCAAGTTACAGCCATCATGAGCTATTATCTGGCACCATACATTGAGTAAGGGAGACAGAAATAAAATGTGTGCCTGGGTCTTGAATGATTCTTCCCCTTTATCTCTAGTGAACATTCCTTGGGGAAGCAGAATGGTTTGTAATGCTGGGACACTTGGTCCAAGGAGGTCATTTAAACTTGTACTGTGAGCACTGATGTTTCTAAATGTACTAAGTGGAACAAAACACATTATGTCTTTTGGAGCCCTGCTTATTTGCACATGAGCCATCAGTAAAATTGGATGTTGATTATTGGCAGCTCCAAACATCACCTTAAAGCTACTCTAATACTTGAGATGTTTTTAGCACAATAATTCAGTGGGTTTTCTGACTGGTCAGGAGGGTGTGATCTGGATTGCTTATTTGGACCTTCCATGTAGTAGACTACTCTTAAGTTGTATTTTAGACTACTCTAAACTTGCATTTTTATCTTACTGCTTGGGGGTACCATTCAAATGATGACTCAAAAAGGTTACTGCTTTACAAGTATAACATGCAAAAAGAAGTTTGAAAACAACATCTGAAATTTCACCTTCCTCCATGTAAGCCAATTAAACCCCAAAGCATCCTGTGGAGAGTGGGGGTGGCTCATTCAAGGCACAGCTTACAAACAGAGTGTGTTTGCAAAGCAATTAATGATGAATCCCTCTGGGGGCTGCCTGCAGTCTCTGTCCCTTCAGTCTTGGAGTAATCTGTTGAGTGTTTCTTGACCTCTGCAGACACTTTCAGAAACCCTCTGGTTTCTGAATCTTCAGAAGGTGCATGTGAAATTTAGGTAGAGAAGTTGCTTTATGGACTTGTATGTAGAATTAGATTAACAGTAACTTTGTTACCAGTTTGCCATTTGAGATTTCCTGTTGCATGTTGTAAGTACTTCTAAGTGCTGTGATTTATATTCTGCCACACAAGCAGTTTGGATTTGGTTGTCAGATGGTAAATGCAGAGTTTGTTCCAGCAGCCTGATTGCTACAAATTGCTGTGGCCCATAACCTGGATATAAAGGAGCTGTGTTTCTCTAGCATTCATTCCTGTATCACAAACTTAATTAGATTTTTTTGTTTTTTTTTTTTTTTTTTCTTACAAGGGATGTTTTAAGTAATCCTTGGTATTGATCAGCTTTACTTTTTCAGTTTTAATGAAAATATTGAGAAGATCATTATAAAGGATTTTTCTGAAGTGTGTTGCTAAATAGTTCCACAACTGCTTACTGGAACCACAGACAAAAGCAATACCTGTAGTATTTTTATATGAAATGGGTGAAAGAGTATCATGTAGTGAATTATTGGGTTAATAATTTGCATGGTTTATATATTTTGATTCTCCTACTTAGGAAGGGCCAATGATTTAGTAATTTTGGTCAGTTTCGTTCTAAAAAAAATTTGCTTGCAAGATGCGTGTTTGTTTTGTTCTTTGAATGGCTGTCAGCTGATTTGCCACTTTTGTTTCACAGGGGTTATCTACTTGAAAAATATGATAACCCAGTATTGGCCAGACCGTGAAAGTGCTCCAGGAGAGATCGCACCTTACTCCATCCCAGAAGAGGACAGGCACTGTATCCGTGAGAACATTGTAGAAGCCATTATCCACTCTCCTGAGCTGATCAGGTGTGCACAGTTTTAGCCTCTGCATGAATTGCCTGTGGATTCTGACTGTTGGGTTTTTCTTGCTTTATTTTTCCCCCAGCTAAGATCACCCACGTGCTAAGCATTGGGTGTGCTAAACACACTGTGTTTCCTAAACATAGGATTAATGTAGATGGAAGAGCAGTTTTCAGCTTGTGTAGCATGTAGAAATTTGAAATTCCTGAAATGGAGAATATTAAGCACAAACTACAGAACCTAAACATTCTAAACAAAAAGGAAGTCTAAATATGGACAGTATTTGCTGTTTCAACACTAGAAGAATATTATTAAAATAACAGTAGTAACTTCTTTAATTGTTGTGCTTTTGTTTTCCAGAGTACAGCTCACTACTTGCATTCACCACATTATCAAGTATGATTATCCAAGTCGCTGGACTGCAGTTGTGGAAAAAATTGGATTTTATCTCCAGTCTGACAATAGTGCTTGTTGGCTTGGAATTCTTCTCTGTCTTTATCAACTTGTGAAAAACTATGAGTAAGTTCTTTCTGATCTTTCTCCATATAAACCAGCAGAATTAACATATTGGTGTGTATTTTTTGTACTCTTTGTGTGTATTGTAACCATATAGAATTGTCTGTGGGACTGCACAAAGGTGATGGAAATGTAATTTTAGGAAGTGTTCTTGAATACTTGCTATGCAGATGCTGGCTCATGTATCTTCTCCTCTAAAAATGACATAAAAAATTCCTTCTAAAAGTCTGAATTCAGAAAAAAAGAGAGTGTTTTAAAACCTTAATGTGGTAGTTGTTTTTTATGGATTGATGGCAGTAAGAAAGTCTGCTCAAAATCATTCCTTTTGCAGGAATTTATTATTTAAATCACATTTAAACTTTTCAACAATTTGTACTCTAGTATTTGGTGATAGTAACCACAGAAAGGTTTCAAAATGTGAAATCTGGAATGCTGGGAAGCTCAGAATTAGTTAACTGACTTTGCTATGATCACTTGGGTAGCCTCATCCAACCCATCAGGATACTTTTATCAAAGCCCACTGTATTCCTACATGCAAGGCATTGGGCTGGAATACCTGTGAGTGTTCTTGGCTCTGTATCTGGTGTTATCTCAGAGCTTCAAAGTTGAGGTTGCATTTTAAGAAGCTATGTGGAGCTTGGCTGTTGCTGCCATGCAGGCAGCACATTTGGGCTGGGTCAGAGAAAAGGACAATCCTGGAGTCAGGGGCCTGTAGTAGTGGAACTGATGGAATCCACAATTTACTCTTTCAAAGCATTGGAATGCATAACATTTCTGTTTCAGGTACTTGATTTAAAATGTTGCATGGAAAAATTTCCATCTAATTCCATGAATTTTACGTCAATCAGTGTAAAACAGTGAATGTCAGTTTCTCAAAAATACTTTTACAGGAATGCCATAAAGATCTTTGTAATCCCACGTGGGAGTTTTCTTAGTGGCTGAAAATTGCAAGTCCTGCTAGGAAAGGAAAGCAAAAAATTCCTCACTTGCTTTTCGGCTTAAACATCTTTAACCAAATACGCTGCAGAGATCTGTTCACTGGTAGTGAATTATGATGATAGAAATCCATGTTTAGGGATCTGAGCACAGTCATTGTGTGATAAGGTAACAGGTGTGGCTGTAGTCTCAGCTGATCAAACACTGCAGCTGAGGCCGGGAACTGCTCTTGCTTGCTCAGCTTCCTGGTGAAGTCAACAAGGGTGAGTTTCATGTCACAAATCATGTAGGAATATGCACATTTCAGTGTGTTTCAGTCAGGTTAGTGGGACAGGAATCTCTGTAATGTTTTGACTTTGATCAAGTTTTTACTGCTTGAGTTGTAGGAATAGTTAAGTATTGATATTTTTTTTTCATAATACGGTACATAAATATCTTTAAGCTTTTCACATTCTTTTTTCTTTAAATTCAACCAGCAAGATCAAATGGCTGCTCTTTGCATAGTCATTTTTTCTTGTCTTTTTCAATATTTTGTGGAAATTAGAAACTGAATTTTCCTGAGCAACATTTAATGTTTGGGTTTCTGGTTCAGAAAATGCATGAAAACTGTATTATTGAACAGGAATTTGGAGCTCAGTGTTTTGTAGTAGTTTTTGCAGAACGTGCCATCTGGCAGCAGACTGAGTAGTCTTTATCTTCTATTATATATTCTGAAAATTGCCACTGCTTAGGGAGCTGAGTACTGATATTTAATATTAGTGAAAAGTCTACAAAAAATGTGTTTGAGAAACAAACCAAAACCAAACAAAAGCTCAGTCCTCTAACCCAACATATCTTCCACAGGAGTCCAAGACTGACAGGTATTGATTGCTTAATCAAGAAAGAAATGTACAATCATAAAATGATATTTTACCTTGTTATTATACTGTTACCAGTATGGACAAGATCCTGTTCTGCTGTGATAACCCTTGAGTCAATAAGGAGTTTCTTGATTATAAGTTAAAAGTTGGGGCAAAGATTTCAAAATGTGGCTTTGATTCCTTTCAGGAATTTTGAAGTGTTTGAGAAAGGAAATGGAGCTTTGTTTTCAGCATGGGCAAACTGGTGGGCTGTCCCCAGCATAGAAGGTCTGAGGCACTATTTCAAGGGTGGTTCCAGTTGAAGCCTGCTCAGAGTCTGCCCCGTAGCCTTGAATCCCCACCTTCTCTATCAGACTGTTAGCTTTGGGCAGATGAAATGGCGAGATGTGAGACACCAGTGGCAGGCTGTGAGACACTTCTCAGTTTACTTCATCCAGTGTCAGTGAAGCAATCTAGCTTCTGCAAATATTTTGTTAAATTGTGAACTCTGATTAATGTATTTCTCATCTGTAACACTGTCTGGTTATGGCTTTATTTCAGATTCTGTAACAGGAACTGGCTATGGGGTTTTTTTTAAGTCATAGGTTGTTACGAGCTGTCATATAACCTACTTGTGCCTACATTGGGGCAAGGTGGGCTTTCTCAATTTAAAGCTACCTGAAAGAACTCCAAAACTGGTTTTGTTCTTCTCTAAAGGTACAAGAAACCAGAGGAGCGGAGTCCTTTGATAGCTGCAATGCAACATTTTCTGCCAGTCCTGAAGGATAGCTTCATTCAGCTCTTGAATGATCCGTCAGACCAGTCTGTCCTCATCCAGAAACAGATCTTCAAAATATTTTATGCCCTTGTCCAGGTAAAAACCTTTGTTTTTCATTACTTTGTACTTACTTACTGTGGTGTTTTTTTTTTTAACTTGAACAATAATTTAAATTAAAGCATTATGCTTTTCTCTAAAATAGTGAATGACAGAAATATTACCATATTAGATTACAACTGAATCATTTTCCCTACTACTCAGCTCCGTGAATCACAAGCTTCTGATTGTCTTGTGCTTTAACTTTCATACAATGCTATTCCTGGTTGGCATTAGATAAAACTTACACATGCCATCCTCTAAGATAGAGTGTTTGTTGGAAAACCAGTTAGAAAATGAGTTTTCTAAGGACAGATTGTAGAGGCCAGCCTACAGAGAATTACGAGGGTAAATATAGCAGTTTGGAATGAAACTGCTGTTAAATGCTTCAGAAATTAGAGTAACATCCATTTAAGTAGCATTTTAGCATTGCATAAGCACAATGAATTGGAGCAAAGACCTCTGGCACCTTTGAGGATATTTAGGATATAGATTAGATTGTGTTAAGTTCTTTAGCCTGGTTTTTGAGGAAAATTGGTAATCTTTCATGGTAGCTAAGTGTAGGCAAAGATTTGAAAGCTAAAATTCAAATTGTAGAAGTACCATAAATTTATTATAAAGCAATTCAAAAATAATTTCCCCTTTTGCTTTTTTTAACAAGTACACATTACCTTTGGAGTTGATAAATCAGCAAAACCTGACTGAGTGGATAGAAATCCTGAAGACTGTTGTCGATAGGGATGTACCAGCTGTAAGTGGCTTTTGGCTATTTATGTCTTTATGCTTAAGCATTTTTCATTCATTAGAATGTTAAACGATTTAACCTTTTATTTCTGCATTCTCTTTTCTCCACAGATGCCAAGAAAATAGTTTTTAAAAAGATTAGTCTAAATGGGGAGTTTTAAACAGGCTAAACAAATTTTGAAAATATGTAGCTTGTATGGGAGTTCTGTTGTTTTCAAATTATAGCAAAACTTATTCTGGCTTCTTGTTTCAAAAATTTATTGATCATTTAGGCATATTTCATGGGATTTACTTTTAGATATACTGCACTTCATACTTCTATTAAGCTAGAAGTGCAAATGGAAGGTTAAAAGCAAGATATACTGTGTAGTTGTTCAAATTACATGTAATTTGAACTCTTTGTGAATAATTGGTAAATAATGTTGGTTTTTTCCCTAAAGGAAACCCTTCAGGTTGATGAAGATGATAGACCTGAGTTGCCGTGGTGGAAATGCAAGAAGTGGGCTTTGCATATCTTAGCTAGGCTCTTTGAGAGGTATTTTCTCTTCCATTATTATTAAAAAAAAAAAACCCCAAGCAAATATTCAAGTCAGTAATATTGCTGAAGACTTGAGTTTACATACTTGCTTCTCTTTCTAGGTATGGAAGCCCTGGTAATGTTTCCAAGGAGTACAATGAGTTTGCTGAAGTTTTCCTGAAGGCCTTTGCTGTTGGTGTTCAGCAAGTAAGCAGCACTGAATTTGGGGCTATTAGGAGAAATTTAGAATTAGTAGTAATTTCTTTCTTCAGTATTTTCTGAAAAGGCTTCTTGCTCTTACTCACAATTTTTTTTTCAAGCACCTTAATATGGAAAGCAGTGATGTCTGTGGGTTAAAATAAAAGAATGATTAAGAAATCATCAATTTGCCACATAGCACAATCTGTTTTCCACTAACGAGCCCTCAGATGAGCTTCAGACAAGTGCTACCATTTTTTTTCTTTTGTGAAAGAGTTGGGTATAATTATGTGGTGTAGTTGACCTTCAGAACTACCTTTTTGCTCTGGTATAGCTTTTCTTTGACTCAAAGTCAGTAAATAATAAGTTTTCAGCCTTCTGCAAAACCTGCTCAAGCAGAGGCTCTCCTATAGACAGGTAATTCTGATGGTCCCTTTCCACTCCTGTCCCTGTTTTGGGGTTGCCACCTGTGCTGTGTTTTAGGGTCTGCTGTATGCGAACAATCTTTGGATTAATTAAAAACCTCTGGTATGCTTTTATAAAATTTCCTTGTATTTGATTCATAAATACCTTTATTTTAAGATGATTATGTTGCAAATGTAAATAGACTATTAATTTATGAAAATCTCATGGTGCAGAATGTTTTCTTCAAAGCCTTTGAGTCAGACAAACAGTTCTTAGTTCCGTTTCAGTTCTCTTAATTTCTAATGAAATCATAACGAATTACAGGACTTTAAAAGAAGAAATGTAAGGAAAGTATCTCATAAACCCATGCTTTTTGAAGGTTGGCCAAAGAATGGAAAACATTTGTCACATTGAATGTGAGGCAATATATCCCAACATTCCCCTCAGACAAGTGGTGTCAGCATTGCTTCCTGAGGTGCTCAGCTGTCACCTGTAGGTGACGTTGGGCAGTTAATTATTGCATGTTCTTTAAGGTCCTACTGATTGCTTTGCACTTCCAAGATAAAATGAAGTTCTGACAAAAGGCTGTGGCCTTTTACAGTCTCCTTGAATCAGATTTGATCCTTACTGTTATTGCAGCTAGGAAGGACTAAGAATTCAAAATTTATAGAAAACTGTTACAAAATCAATACTTTAGCAGGCTCAGTTTGTTCCTAAACAGTAATGTAACCTGTTTAGGAGCACAGACTATATTTAAGGTTCTGCCCTCCATTTTTCTGCAGGAGATAGATCTTGGGCCTCTGCTCAGGACATGGAATCCGTCAAGTAAATGTTGTGGAAGATTTTTTAGCAGGATGTGTTTCTTTACAGAAATTAGAAATCTGTGAAACACTGAGGAATACAAATTTGGATAATAGGTTTCATTGAGTTCTCTCTACTCTCCAAAGTGTTTGCACACTTTTACTAAAGGAATAATAGATAAATGCAAGGCATGAGATTACAGGTGGTTCAAGTAAACTTGAAATATACTGCTAATATTATTGTCATAATTACTTCTCATTGATTATCCCTCACCTCTCCAAAAAAAAAAAAAATCCTGTAATTCAGCGTTCACTTTAGCTGAACTTTCTTAGCTTGTCCAAAACTGGCTCAGCTGCCTAGCTGGAACACCTTGAATCTGTCTCTTGTGTTTTGAGCAGCTGTTTTGCTCAAGACACTTCTCGTGAGCCAGAACTAAGCCCTGGTTGGACACTGCTGCCTTGTTGTTCCTTGGAACTGTTACAGAGTTTTATTTTATTTCCCTCAGTGTCCATTCTGCTTTTCTTCATTGCAGTTCTTAAACCTTTTTTAAATTTTATAGTATCTTTACCTACTGCATCTGAATCATGAAACTACGTGCATCTTCTTGCAGAGTCCTCAAAACAGCTGCAAGTTTGAACTTTTGCTCTCTTCTTTTCTATCCTAACTCAATACCTAATGCCTCCAAAATGTTGTGTTCAGGTGTGGGTACCAACCAGTAGTTTCTCTCTAAATCCTGGAGGTTTTTAAACATGAGCAGTTCAAACTTCAGGAGCTGCTAAAGTATCTAAAGCATAAAACCATTTGTAAAGCTGTGAATATTTTGGGGAATGAGTGCATTCTCCCTAAACTGAAGTGCAAGGCAATTCCTTTGGGAAAAACTCTTCAGCATTTGTGTAATAAATGGTATCAAAGGCATTCATTTGCAAAATAATGAATTCTTTTTTCCTCAATTTTTTATTTTGGTGATATTACAGATTGATAGGTATCTTTTCAGTCCCTTCGGGTATGGGTTTTTTAAAAAATGCTTGTTTTGTGTGAAGAATTAAATGAAACCCTGGAAATGGGATTTGCCATTTCTCTCCAGTTAGTGATGCTGCTTCTGAAGGTGCAGTGTTGCCACTGAACTGGATTGGGCTACAGGGAATTCCCTTTGCATTACCCATGCAAAACTCTCCTGTGAGCTGTAATTTAATTAGTGGTCATGGTCCCATGTCCATTTCATGACCTTGTTTGTGGAGAGCCATGGACTTGAACGCAGGTAGATCCCTGTGAGGAGTTCTGGATGCCACCTCAGGAGAAGAATTGGGGCCAGAAAGCCAAAGGGAGTGGCTGATGGATCACTCTCCACACACACACACACTCTCCTCACACAGCTGTGAGGCTGCTCAGAGGCACGGATCAGTAGACTGTGAGTGTAGAGTATTCCACCAATCCAGTGGCTGGGCATGAATTTCTGCCCCCAAAGAGTGGCAAGATGGAATAATAAACTTCAGAGGGCAAGGCCCCCTGGGGGATGTTGGTGGTGAATTAGCATATATGGTTTGTCTTATTAAAGGATGGTATTTTTAAAAGATGTGCAAGCATCCAATATGAGCTGCAAATTGTCTTATAAAATTAACAGTGACATTTGGTAGAAGGATTAGTCAGTACCCATTTTAGCCTAATGAATAAACGGGGGTTTTGTTCAGTTTAGAGGGGTTCTTATGTAGGCTTGTGAGGGAGGGGAGAATTGTGGTGAAAATGGTCTGTGCTCAGTATAAGCTATTGATGAGATCTGATTTCTCTAGGTGTTGCTGAAGGTGCTATATCAATACAAGGAAAAGCAGTACATGGCTCCTAGAGTTCTGCAGCAAACGCTGAATTACATCAATCAAGGAGTGTCTCATGCAGTCACCTGGAAGAATCTGAAACCTCATATTCAAGTAAGCCATTTTTGGGGTTTAATACTTAGATGACTCAGAAGTACATTACTCAGTCTATTGTACAGTGTTTCCAGCCTTGCTACAATTCACATTTTAGGCACTTCTCTTATAAATTGCTGGTGGAAAGAGTTTAAGCCAGTTTAGTGAAGGTTACCTTGAAACATGAACAAAGCCAGCTAATTTATTGCTGTCTCTCCTTTGTGCTTTGATTTATTAAGGATTTAATTCTAACACAGCAACACAACATATTTGGAGATGGTGTTAGCTGCTGAATTTATGGCATTGAATCATCTCCACATACCATTATCCAAAGCCAATCTAGTATCTTGTGTTGCATTGTAACTCTACCTAAACACAAAAGATCTGCTTTTTTGTAAAGTGCCACATAAATCCACTCTTAAGTCCAAATAGTTTTATTATGTTACCATTTTATATGAGAAAGTGGCAGGATGGACAAAATCTGTGCAATACAGGACAGAATACAGAGATTGATTTAGTAGTGCTAACCTGATTTCAATCTCTTTTTTTATTTCAGGGAATTATCCAAGATGTTATTTTTCCATTGATGTGCTATACAGATGCTGATGAAGAGCTTTGGCAAGAAGATCCATATGAATATATCCGCATGAAATTTGGTGAGTGTTTGAAATCTACTCATGTTAAAAAATTATGTCATACAAAGATGGGATTTTTATGGGGTGTTTTTGTGAAAACAGAGATGGCTTTAATCTTAAAAAAAAAAAGAGAAAAACAATGCATTAGCCAAATAATGGAAGTTAATATAGTTAACTTGGACATACTGGTGGAAAGAAGATACAACAGTCAACAATGACACTGGAGTTTGTGCACTTGTAAAAGTATTTAATGTTTACAGTTACAAAGTTTTTATTACAAGTCAAACAGTCCTGGTCTTGCTAACAACTACATCAATTTAATGTCATTTAAAGGTTATGCTTTACAACAGCTAATATTTCAGGCCCTGGATTTCTTATGGAATTTCACCCGTGGCACAGTTCAGAGCAGACTTACCCCAGTGGTAAATGACACATTATGGAGTAAGCCTGGCATTCCAGACTTGTCCCATTTCACCTCCTGTGCTCTCCTGCTTTATGTTGGGGTTTCCTGTAAGTCTGTGCAGTCCTCTGAGGCTGGAGATGAAAAAAATACTTCAGACTCTCTGAACAAATTCTTCCCTCCACTAGGAATGTTTATGTGGTTAGAAGGAATCTTGAGGGGTTTGGGAGTTTTCATCCCTCAGGTCAGAGGCATACCTGTAAATACTACAGGTATTACACAAGGTTCTCATAATTCTCTTCTGCAAAGATATAAGAAACTGAGCATTTTTTAACCCAATTAATTCTGTGTGCTAGCCTGTAGAGCAAATAACATCTATGTCAAAACTTGACTGTTGTGTCTGGTTCTACTGTTAAAAAAGATTTATCTTAAAAGTAAGAGACATACAACTTCAAATTAGGCATGTGGAGGCAATGATCATGAAAAACATGAAACATATGTATCCAACCACGTGTTACTCTTTGGTCTTGGAATATCTGTAGCAAGCAAGCACGATTAACCACCTGAAAGGAAAATTACTGGGGTTTTTTTCATATTAAATGCATTGGAATCGTGAACTGTAATAAAGACCAGAATTTATAACTGTTACAATGTTATTTAACAGATGTATTTGAAGATTTCATTTCTCCAACAACTGCTGCTCAGACATTATTGTTTACATCATGTAGTAAAAGGAAAGAGGTAAGCTGTTCAAGGATTAAACTGAAATACCATGCTAGCTAAATTCAGTTTATTTGTTGAAAGAGCTATTAATAAAAGTTTTACTTTTCTGCTCTCATATCATAGTACACTAAAATTTAAAATTTCAAATTTATTTTGCACTGGTCTATTTGTGATTTTTGTATTCGCAAATTCCCCTAGGACCCATCTATCAAGAACACTGAGTGTTTATAACAAAGACATAAAACATTGCCCAAATTCTAGACTTGGAGCAGACTATTAGATATTTTAGCATTTCAGAGCAGAGAGAGCAGTACCTGAGGTGGTTGATTAGAATACTTTGACTAACCTTACATGTAATCTAGGTCCTGCAGAAGACAATGGGCTTTTGTTATCAAATCCTCACGGAGCCAAATGCTGACCCTCGCAAGAAAGATGGTGCTTTACATATGATTGGTTCTTTGGCTGAAATTCTCCTAAAAGTAAGCATGACGAATCTGGTGGTTCTTTTCTTTCATTTTTTGCCCCTCCTATGCTTTCTTTAACACACAGTGTCTTAGAAGAAATGCAAATAGCTCTGAGTTCACAAGTTTCTGAATTGCTGCCAAGTTTTTTTAAGCTGTTGAACTTAATTGGTTTGGGTTTAATGTCAGCTTAATTACTTAATTACTAAAGTTTTATAGGTCATGTTCAAGTTCAGGTTACTGTTTTAAGTTCCTTTAAGTTCTGTGCATCTAGTGAGAATTAATACACCATTTCTGTGCCACACTTAATTACATTGCCTTTTTTGTGGAAGGAAGGAACGAAATGCATTCAGTGAGAGGCTCTTGATTTAATGAACTCTTTTTTTGTGTACAGAAGAGGAAATAAAATTAAGTTAGTGACGTTGCTCAGTTAAAATGGTAGCAAAATAGATGCATGGCATGGACTTGTATTTGGACCACAGCTCTAAGAAGTTTCCCTGACCACTTTTACTTTTGATGCCAATGGGCTACCAATTAAAAGATGTCTCTTGGGGTCAAAAAATGGCTGGGGTAAAAGTGTCATTATTATGACTGAAAGTTTTAAAAATCCATGTAGGCTCCAAGTTTAATTACTAATACAGGAGATCATTGTTGCATAACTGTCTTCAGTAAAGGGATAAGTTAAAAGTCTGAGGGTTTTGTTACACTGTTCACACTTAAGCATGTGTGACTTTTTTAAATTGGGTTAGAATTACATTTTTATATGAAGTTTTAAACTGATATGCTTCTCTCTATATTTTGACAGAAAAAGATCTATAAGGATCAGATGGAATATATGTTGCAGAATCATGTGTTCCCTCTCTTCAGCAGCGAGCTGGGTTACATGAGAGCACGGGTAAGGAAGTGTGGCATTTACTGTTGAGATACACTGTCTGTTCCAACTGAAGAATTCAGAAATCTTTCACTTTTTTCCCTCTCACAGATGCTCTCCTTTCTGCACCTTTTCCTTAGTAAATTGTACACTTATGGGTACCAGTCTTTATGTGTGACTGTAGATAGCCACTGTGTAGTTTTGAAATGGCTGCAGCGTTGTGTGCACAGTTTCCCATCTGTGTCTGGTGGTAGGGTCTATGTGTGTTTTGCATGTAGGCTGTACTGCTCACACAAAACCTGTGGCCAAAGATGAACCTGAGATCATAGTACTGGTCTAGTGATGTCTGCAGGACGAGCCTCCCACTGACCAGCCTCCACACTCTCAAACATCTGCATCACTAAAAAGTTTTACAGCATCTTTGTTCGACAGGAGCTGTACCTCAGATTCAATGATTTGTGTAGGTTATGGGTATACAAGTAATTGATAACCCTGTTTGTAGGTTTTGCAGCTCTGAATTGGTTCAATGTGGGTTTTTTTCAGGCTTGCTGGGTTCTTCATTATTTCTGTGAAGTCAAATTTAAAAGTGACCAGAATCTCCAGACAGCCTTAGAACTCACAAGACGGTGTCTGATAGATGATAGGGAAATGCCTGTGAAAGTGGAAGCTGCAATAGCCCTTCAAGTTCTCATCAGTAATCAAGAGAAAGGTAGGAGCCCTCTTTCTTACAGTTACAGAGAGCTTTAATGGAATAGGTGTTAACTTTGTGATGTTCAGGCAGGTTTGTTCTCTTCTTCCCTGATGTTAATTTCCTTCTTGCAATTGTAACTTGTAATCACTTACTGTAATTTTTCAGCTAGAAAAGTTTAAATTTTTTCAATAAATAATACAATAAATTACATCTTAACATGATAAGACATTATGATTATTAAAACGTTGTAAGAGATTCATGGTACAGTAAATCCAGTTTTATAGCACCTAATAATTGTATCAGAAATACAGTGGCGATTTCTGTCTTGGCATATATTCGTTAATGTTAAAATTTATTTAAAAAAAAAAAGCTGTCTTTATCCAGGCTGGTTTTACATGGCTTAGTATTCCTGAAGCTGGCATAAAAGCAAGAAAGCAAGCATAAATTCTATATTTAATACTTCAGGTAATTTGACAAAGATGTGTATGTACCCATTCCCATTCAATTAACTTTTGCATTGATTGGTAATTTTGCATTTTATGAATTCAGACTGTAGAGCTCTGGTTTTCATACCTAAATTTTGATCCTCTTGTTATATACTGTTATTGAAAAATTGTTCTGAATGGTAGTATTGCTATAATGATTTCTACTACCCATGGTTTTGGCATGTTAATGCTGAAGCACTAAATAAAGTATATATTGAGGTTCTTACACTGGTCTGAGGTTTCCTAAGAATGTTAATTCAAACATTCCACTTGTTTTACAGCTAAAGAATATATTACTCCATTCATTAGACCTGTAATGCAAGCTTTGCTTCATATTATAAGAGAGACTGAAAATGATGATCTTACTAATGTGATTCAGAAGATGATCTGTGAATATAGTGAAGAAGTTACCCCAATTGCAGTAGAAATGACACAGCATTTGGTGAGACTTAATGGTGGCTTGGGAAGATGTTTAATATGGGAAAGATTGGTATTTAAAATTGATAGTTGAGTTTGACCATCAGTGAATAGCTGTTGTTACTCCAGTCTAAGTGCATTGGTACAAGTAATTTTCTTCTATATTTACATAGTTTTTCACCAAAAGTGGCTTCATAACTTACACCAAGTGGAAATTTCTAAGAACAATTTTAGAAATGTTTGCAAAATCTTTGTATATTTTCTCCTGGTAGTGGTAATAATGAAATTGGTAGTACACTTTAGGTAGTCTCTAAAATGTCACTTACATTGTCTGGTTTAAAATATTAAATTAAAGAGCAGATTTTTAATAAAAGATTGGGTGTGAAAATAAGGTTGAATCTGCAGGAGGAATTCAGAGCTTGAATGGCCATTTCTAGCAAGTTGTAGTAATGTTAGCAAAAGCAGAGGTCAGCTCAGTGCTTCCCTATTAAAGGCCCTTCCCTTGGAGTTAAAGAAGAATTGTTTGCGTGTCCTCTCTGGGAATGCCTGCCAAGTGTCCCAGTCTAGTTCAGCTACTGAGGAAACCTTGTGGCAGAAGATTTTACCAGGAGAAAATGTATTCTTTTGCACAGGACATAATGTCATTTATATATTTTAATTCATGAGTAGATAAAGGGTGACAGGTCAAACGGCTTAACATTCAAATTTTATCATGCTGAAAAGAAATTCTGGAGCAGAGCAGTCACCTGCTATTATTTGTACATGTTTTCTCAGCAGAAGTCCTTCCTAAATTGTGTAGAATGCCAGACTTTCACAATTTTATGTCATATTTATGGATTGTTCTGCTATTACGTGCAGGCAATGACATTTAACCAGGTGATCCAGACTGGTCCAGATGAAGAGGGCAGTGATGACAAAGCAGTGACAGCAATGGGAATCTTGAATACGATTGATACACTTCTCAGTGTAGTTGAAGATCACAAGGAAGTAAGTAAAAATTACTCTAAAGCTGATATGTATGGTCTAAGACACTGTAAGTCTTTTATAGTTGCAGTGTTCCTGGCATTGTTAGCTGAAAAACTGTCCTTTTGGCCAAAAAGATGTTAAAATAGAAAACAGTGAAGTACTTATCATGTAGCTGAGTTGTAGCAGAGGGGGTCACATTTCCAATGCAGTGCATGCAGTAATGGAGTGTAAATGTTGCCACAGTATTTCCCATAAGAATCCAGCTTCTTGTTCAAACAGTGGGAGCAATGTGTCTGTAGCAGGTGGAACTCTGTCAGTTCAGCTGGAAACACACATCTGATTTGATGATGTCTGCCCTTCAAACAAAACAGATGAAGCTTGACATAGCTCCAAACATTGACTCTGCTGACTGGGTTGGGTTTGCTCTGTGGCAGAATCGATGTGGGTAAATACAGCTCTTGTGGCTGTGCTCAGAGATGGGGTATTTTACCTGCCTCATCTGCTCTGGAGAATTTTCCACTGGGATGAAAACTTCTGTCATTTTCTTTTGATGTACTGAATGGACTCACTTCTGTCCAGAGTACAGCCAGTTCAAAAGATGCTATTTCTAATTAAAATCCTTCTTGACCAAGTTAGCTACTGTCTTTTAATAAATACATTATAGTTTTTTAGTGATTAAAGAGTTCAGTACTAAGCTCTACTCACAGGGCTGAAGATTTTACTAAAGAAGCAGCATCATACAAATTCCCAAATTTCATTATTACCATCCAGTGCTGCCATACAATAAACCAAGGACCAGCTCAGCCCATTTACTTGTTACTAGAGCTGCTCATCAAGCTTTTCATGTACCTGTTTTTGTCAGCAAATCCTTGCCTTCTAAATTAAAAGTCTATGTAACAATATGCTAGTCCTGAGGAACTCAATTTGAAAATGTTGACCAATAAACATTTATATTTAGAGACATCTCACACAGGATGACCAGTGTTTCAAGAGATAAGGTATTTAGCAGGTTAGTTTCAAATCCTGTTCTGCATAGCTAAGACCAGAAACTCAACCCTAACTTGTCACTGTGCAAGGTGAGTGCCCTCAACAGGTTAATGACTGTTTTGTTTGCTATTCCATGGAATAATAAATACTAATTGGGAACAATGACTGAATCTGAAGGGCCAGCATTTAGACTGATGGTCTCCATACCATATGAACATCCTAAGCTAGGTTTGGGAAGTGGTTTGGTATTTGGGGGTTTTTTTTGTTTTGTTCTTAATTTCTTTTTTGGAACAGGAAATACTTCTGTGATTTCCATCATTTACTCCTTTGATATATATATTTGCTTACAGTGTTTTAATGGGACTGAACTGGTGCACAGGGTTACTGTCAGGCTTTTCTTTTTAAAGGATACCCTATAATGAGATTCTTCCAATACTCAAAAAACACCTTGTATTGAAAGCTATCTTACAAATCCTTAGCTGAGTGCTGCTCTTAGACATTTAGTGCTCTAAATGTGAGACAATTCTAATTGTTTTTAAAAGCTATATTGTATATACAGAAACTGCTTTGACAAATTTTGAAATGTGTTTAATTTCAACTTGCACGTATTGAAAATAGTCATACATCTCCTTTTTTTTTTTTTTTTCCCAGATTACCCAGCAGCTGGAAGGGATCTGTTTGCAAGTGATTGGAACAGTTTTGCAGCAGCATGTATTAGGTATCTGTATTTCTGCTGGCTTTCTTTTAAAAGTGTGTAGGATTGGCATTCTATTTACCTAGATTCTGTTTGTTTTAGAATTCTACGAGGAGATCTTTTCCTTGGCTCATAGCCTGACCTGCCAACAGGTTTCTGCACAGATGTGGCAGCTTCTTCCTCTTGTGTTTGAAGTCTTCCAGCAGGATGGTTTTGATTATTTTACTGGTAAGTAATATAAATAAATCAGGAAGCCAGATGGTTTCATGGATGCAATTTCAGCCATCCAATGAATTGCACCATGACTGAAATGTTAAGAAAACACTCAAATGAGGTTACACTCAAAAGTATTTTATTTTGCTGTTGCTGCTACCAGACTTGTTTTGCCAAGGCACCTATGACTTGCACACACTTATCTTGGCAAACATTAAGCAAGAACTGTAATTATTAATGCACAGATTTCAACCTGATTTTAATAGCACACAGACAATATCTAACTGTGATCATCCTTCTTTTTATACAGATATGATGCCTCTCTTGCATAATTACGTTACTGTTGATACAGATACACTTCTGTCAGACACAAAATATCTTGAAATGATCTACAGTATGTGCAAGAAGGTGAGTAGATTCCTGTGTGGTAACAAAACCTGCCATCTCTGAAGAAATAACACAGTTTAAACTGGGTACTTTTTTCCACAACAGCTTTTGACATCTGCTCTTTAAAGCATTTTGGTATCTAACATCCTCTGAGATTCCCCAAATCACTAAGTTATTGCAGAGAAATTTAAAGAGATTGCATCAAAATTTCAGATACATGCCTTTGGCAGAAGGCAAAAATAAATCACACACAACAAAAGCAGAATAAACCAACAGGTTTGGTGCAGTACACTTTGTGCATGTGGGCATGCAAGACAGATGGCAAAAGGTAGGTGGATTCTTTCATCTGGGGTTTGTAGCCTCACCATGGCCAGGACACACATGCTGTATGTGTGCTGAGGGTCTGACTCCTGTTAGCTAACAAGTGGAGTAGGGATGGAAGGTAAAGGGACAGGAATAGGATAGTATTTTCCCAAGTTCATGCCAAGTCAGTGGTGAAAGCTTGGAGCAGAATGCAGTTATTCTGACTCAGTCCGAGCACTTTTGGGCAGGGTTTCTGTATTCTACTGTGTATTACAAGTAGCTGCCAACTGGGCTTTCTTTGTCCAGTCAAAATGTAGAATATACAGCTTTCCAGAGTGTTAGCCCCATGTGAGGAAAGGAACACTTCTTTATAAAATGGCATTAATGTTTTATCATCTCTAATAATAATTTATGGGGATTTCAGTTTTCCACTCCTGGATATGGTGTGTGGTGTCTACATAAGAGCTTTGGTGAACTGTCAGCTGTGCTGCCTGTGGTATTTCCTGAGTAATTCTTTTGAAGATGTTTAAATATTATAGTGAATAACTATTTTAGTATTCTATAAATACTAGTGAATAACTCTTGCCAGCCTTTGTTTGAAAACAAGTTGCAAGCAGGCCAATTGGGGTGTTTGTAAATTCTTGGAATGTTATATATAAAATTAGCCTGTCATGACCACTTAGTGATTGGCGTTAGCTGAGAACAGTGAATTTTTAACACAAGTTTTAGATACTGCATGGTCTTCCACTGGATATCCCGTTTTTGTAAATAAAACTTCTACAAAATTCAATATATTAATATATAGGAAAAGTTTTGGTTTGTGTATGGAAATAACCCTTTGCAAAATGGCAGCTGGTGCTTTTACAGAAACTGTGGTAAGCTCTGCATCCATAGAGTTATTGAATATTTGTACCTGTAGGTTAGTTTTGCCCACATGCAGCAGTTTTCAGTCTCTGGTTGTCACACTGAGCCTTTGCTGCAGATTTGGCTGCTTCACTGATGGCTGTTTATGCTGGCATTGTTAGAGGGGGTAAATTCATGCCAGCTTTTCAAAGCAAAGCAGTATATAGAGAGTAGTCCTTGAGGGGATGCCACCAGCAGTAATGGCTGTGTTTCAGGTCCTTACAGGAGTTGCTGGTGAAGATGCTGAATGTCATGCAGCAAAGCTGTTAGAAGTAATTATTCTTCAGTGTAAGGGGCGTGGCATTGATCAGGTTGGTAACAACTTTGGTTGCTAAAACTAACATTTTTAAAAGATTTTATTCTGTAGTATTAATTATGTATTTTTAAGATGGGTTTTGTTACGAGCAGTTTGCATGGTGCAACTGATAATCCTGTCTTGTACTTCAGTGTTACTCTTTGACAGCACTGCAGAGTTCCTGCACACTCTGGCTCCAGAATTTAGGACACTGCAAAACTTTGGTGTTTTCATGAATCTGGAAGAGTGCCACCTCAGGAGTATCTTGGTTCTAAAAAGTCAATTAATTGCATTCTAAGTTAATTCTAGTGATTATTTGATGAAAATTGTTCAATCTGTCAAGCTCATAGCTTTGAAATAAGGAAGAATGAAAATGAAGTTCCTAGAATCCAAATCAGTGTAATAGAGGGACCAGGGACTTCATTATGCACGTATGGAAGTTGGAATTTGAGAGATTAATAAGCTGATTTTTCTGGACTTCCTAGTGTACACATTTCCTCTATTTTCCATTTTTAATAACAAGATTATAGAACCAGAAGTTACATTTGCTGTGCAGGATGTCACAAAACCCATGTGATTAAAATATTTTCACGTTTTCATTTCATCTTTGTATCTGACTTCTGTTGGCAATTAAAAATGATTCCATTTTATGCCATCTGTGTTGATGTGCCAGACAGTTGAAGTACAGAAGGACAAATTTTATTTTTAATGACTAAGTGTGTAATGTTCTCACTGTCCAGTGCATACCCTTGTTTGTGGAAGCTGCCTTGGAGAGACTGACCAGAGAAGTGAAAACCAGTGAACTGCGAACCATGTGCCTCCAGGTTGCCATAGCTGCTTTGTATTACAATCCTCATTTACTATTAAATACGTTGGAAAATCTTCGTTTCCCCAATAATGTGGAGCCTGTCACCACTCACTTCATAACACAGTGGCTTAATGACGTGGACTGTTTCCTGGGGTAAGTGTTTCTGCTTCTGGAGATCATTCTCTGTGATACACCTGTGTATGACCTGCTTGTAAATCATGACAAAACTTGCAACTTTTTTACCCTTCTGTTTTGTAGACTTCACGATAGAAAGATGTGTGTGCTTGGCTTGTGTGCTCTTATTGATCTGGAGCAAATACCACAGGTTTTAAATCAAGTTGCTGGGCGGATCCTGCCAGCTTTTATTCTTTTATTTAATGGATTGAAAAGAGCATATGCCTGTCATGCAGAGCATGAAAATGACAGTGATGATGATGATGAAGCTGAAGAAGATGAGGAAACAGGTATGGAGACGGAAACTTCAGTGTCATTTTGTATGTTTCATTTTTTTCTGATGGAGATACTGAGTTCCTTTGTGGAATTTCTGAGTACCTTAATTCTAAAAATGAAGCGCTGCAGTAGAACACTGGACATCTTTTGACAGCTTTTAAGTACATCTGATTTACTTTCCAGTCCCTCTTAAAAACTGACTTCCAGGGCTGAGTTTAATGAGCTCCCCCCCTTCCAGCCTGCACTGTATTGTTAGTGCTTCCAGTGCCTGTTTTACATAATTAGCCACATTTCTAAAGCATCATTCTTGCTGTTCTCAAGATAAACCTTTTTTTGTGTGTTATAATTAACTCAGAGGAGCTGGGGAGTGACGAAGATGACATTGATGAAGATGGTCAAGAATATCTAGAAATTCTAGCAAAACAGGCAGGTGAAGATGGAGATGATGAAGACTGGGAAGAAGATGATGCTGAAGAGACTGCTTTGGAAGGCTATTCCACAATTATTGATGATGA
The DNA here is from genome assembly GCA_013398015.1 of Oreocharis arfaki. Taxonomy (NCBI): domain Eukaryota; kingdom Metazoa; phylum Chordata; class Aves; order Passeriformes; family Paramythiidae; genus Oreocharis; species Oreocharis arfaki. The sequence goes on from VZRR01008583.1 coordinate 210,497, forward strand.
AGACAACCCTATTGATGAATATCAGATATTTAAAACAATTTTTCAGAGTAAGTAACTGGATTTCCTTTCCTGGCCAATAAGTTACATTTTAACTTTAGTGTACCCTGTTGTAAACTAGAATCTGTTCAAAACTTCCAAACAGTGCTTGACCCATTTCTTTCTTTGGAAAGGGGAAGCCATCATTAAACTTTCAGAGCAGGGGGAGATGCTTGAATGGACTTAATTTGGTAGGGAAGAGGTCAGAAGCTGTACTAGTGTTTAAGTGTCTTGAATTACGTAACCATAACAAAATATTATTCTGATTAAAATGGCAGTGAGTAAGCTTTGAGTTGTAGAACATTCTAACCAACACTTTCCTTTTGCTTGTTTTCTTTCTGCTGCAGCAATTCAGAACCGTAACCCTGGGTGGTACCAAGCTTTGACACAGGGCCTTACCGAAGAACAAAGGAAGCAGCTGCAGGACATAGCGATTCTGGCGGATCAGCGGCGGGCAGCACATGGTATTTGCACCCCTTTATACCACTAATGGCTCCTTTTGCTCTTTGAATGCCCTGCATGTGCTCAAGATGCATAAAACAGAAAAGGCCTATAATTCAAGCCTGATAATGTCTCCATCAAAGCAGGGTTGTTTGAAATCTCTTCAGGTTATCAGGTCACAAAGCCTCAATGCACAAACTGGATGGCAATACCACAGGTGGGAGGAATGGTAGAAACACTTGGGGAAGTGGCCAAGGAAATAAAAGCATATTTGTCCTAATTGCTTGGATTTGAAAACAATTTATTTGATTACCTGAAGGCAGATGAACTCTCCAGGTATGTTAACAAACACATCAAGAGGTAGATAAATTATTTCCTGAGGTGTGACATAGTCCAGCTGGGATAGATAAGGGTTCTGTGGGTAGGAGAATACTAAGTTATCAAAGTGGTATCCATGTGTAAAGCCACATCATTAAGCCCATTAATTATATCAGAACATTACAGATAATACAGATTCTTAAATCTCTATTCAGTTCATCTTTTTCTTTTTTTTTTTTAATTTTTCCCTTTTGAGAGTAAGCCAATGTACATCTCACCCTAAAGTCAAGACGGAATGTTGAGGGATCAGTCCAGCCTTGTATCCTCTGTCTTATTTGAGCAATTGCTACAGATGTTTCAAAACAGAAATTCAGAAATATTTCAATAAAAAGATTGGTAGTAACAATACACATTTAATAAGAGCTTTTTATGAGAGAACAGCCTAAATGACCTCACAAAGCTTGTTAAGTGTTCAGAATGATCCAGTTTTAATGGTTATAAAATACAGTTTCACTGTGACCCCTGTCAAGCAGACATTATATGATGAAATTATATACTACTGCATTTTATGGAGACAAAAAAATTTGAGGGAGGTGTGTGTGTGTTTGTTTGTTTGTTTGTAATGTTTTTCAGAGGAGTTGTGAAATTTAATTTAAGCAACCAGATCCTTATGGGAAATTTTTGCCTACTATCAGAGCACACTGATACTACATTTAGGTGACCTACCATGGATGGGGACATCCTATTAAAAGGATTTGAAATACAGTTCTCCCTCACTAGTGTAGCTTAGAAGAATTTCCATATGCTGAGGGATTTGTCTTCTGTGGAGCTGTGAGGGATTCTCCCCCCATGCTCCATTAGCCATGGCAATCTTTCTGGACTATTCCCAAAGAAGCAGAGCCAAAATGCAGATTTGCTAGATAATATGAGCTGTCCTGTATTCCCAGAGAGATTGCAACTGTTTTGATTTAGGAGAAAGCTCTAAGACCAATGTAAGACATTAATAAGTGTTGTTATCTTGGCCTGGGAATAATACAAACCATCTTCTGCGCTATCCAGACTGTAGTAAAGGTATAACCTAAGTTACCAACCTGATTTTCAGTTGTCCATGTATTAGAGCTTGTAAAAATCTGTCTTATAGTAAAACCTGTCCTACAGCAGTGTTCGAAGGATGATAAAACCAGACACCTTAACTATCACTGGTAGTTACAGTGATGGATATGTAGACCTCAGACATCTAAAGATCTTAAGGTTTGGTTGAAAATGAAAAGTGATGAACTTGGTAGTTTTGTCTCAGAATTATATGTTTTGTGGTGTAGTAACCTAAAGTCCAAATTATCTGCTTGGGTAGCAGCATGTGTAAAAAGTCTTTTTCTGGTGCTTCAGTGGCTGTTTCTGCTTATATTGTTGAATTGAGATAGGAACACTGAAAATTTAGCCAATATCTGTGTCCTGCTTTTTTGTATATGTGTTCTGTTACTGATTTGATTGCAAAGTCTGTTGATGTTAACCAGAAAGAATTGTGTGCCTGGTACCAAGTTTATAAGTGCAGCATTCATTCAGGTCCTGTTTCTAAACTACAGCCGTGTCCAAAAGCTAAAGTGTGGGCTTTTTAAAGGACAAATTCATTTAAGCATGGCTGTAACAATATTGAGAAGTTAAAATAAGTAGACAGTCCATCTGTTCTTTAGGGCCTGGCACATTTCCATGTCTGGGTGCCTGATTCCTTTGTTGGGTAACCCCAGGTTAAACCTGTATCTCTGAGAGACTCAAAGTGGTCAGTCACAGAACCTTGATCTGTCTTCCCCCCTACACATGCACTAAAATACCTTCCTTCTGTTTTGTTTTTTGTTTTGTTTTGTTTTAGAATCCAAAATGATTGAAAAGCATGGAGGATACAAATTCAATGCTCCAGTTGTGCCAACTTCATTTAATTTTGGAGGCCCTGCCCCAGGAATGAATTGAATTATCACTTTTCCTGCTACTGTGTGATTGTAGTGAAGAGCTTGTGTTCCTCCCAATAGTGGTTCCAGAACTGGTTCATGTTATCTACAACTCACTCTAAACTAATTTATAAATAGATTGGACGAAAGCCCCAGAAGTGGGACCTGATTATACAACCTAATACTGGAAAGCAAACCAGAGGTTTTTTGAAGATAGGAAGAATCTGAATTTAAAGCTTCAAATGACACACTTTGGAGATCGGAAATCAAGAGGGGATGTCATGAAGGCAGCTTTTCTTTTTCTGAGGAAAAAAACCTAGACATGGGCTGCAGGACTATTTAAAATGTCTCATTTACAGTACAAGCTAGAAGGCAGACTTAATTTTTACACCTGTGGCAGTATGAGTATTTGCCCAGTTTCTTTCCCTTTTATCGCTTCCTACTGGGTGTCTATTCTTTTAATGTAAATAAGATAAGGTAATCAGATAGCCTTACTTAATCTTCATCATTTCCATTTATCAAGATTGTTCATATGTAGAATATTGGACACTTAATGTAGCACTACATAACTGATAAATCTGTAAATTAATTAGCACTTTCATATTGAAACAAGCCTGCTAGCCTATGTACAAAAAATAGCAAAATGTTTGCTGTTTATAAAAATAAAAAATAAGGGATGTATTGGGGAAAATAATTTCAAGCTATTAATTTAAAATGAACTAGCAGTTTTGTACCTGGTGACTTTGTGGTGCAGTCACCTCTGGTTGTGACTTGAATTCGGATATGTAAAAAGGAGTTAGTGATATTTCATTGCTGCTAAAGAAAAAATAGCAACACCCTCCGTGTCCTTTGTTTTTTTTAAAGATCTCACTGTACAAGCTAGAAAATTGAACAAATGTGTACTGTAAGCACAAAGAAAAAGCTATCCTCTCTAAAGCAGGTAAATAAGATGTGAAGTTCTTAAGGTCAATTGAAGTGTATGGGTGAAACATCTACATATGCAATCTATTAAAAATACAACAGTGTCATTGGCTGATCTGGGCTATGGTATATAAATGCATTTTTTTCCCCAGTTGTGCAAAATATTCTTTTTTCAGCTCCTGGTAATGCAGGTGCACTACTCCTGCATTTCATTCCCCCTCTTTTTGCACTTGCAGCATTAGTGTGTGCTGTTGTCTGCCTGATCCAGACAGTGTATTTGAAGTTTTGCCAATCTTTCAGTTTTGAAGCCACAATTTTCTTCCTTCAAAGTTGCTATAGTAACTAGTATTTTAGCTAGAGAGGCAAAATACAGTTCCCTCTGGGACCACTATCAAAACCACTGTATGAAGAAGCCAGCAGGGAGAGGCTGTGAATGGGTTGGCTTAAATGCCCCCTTTTTCTTTTCTAAAAGCAAAATCCATTGGCGTTTGATCTTGCCTTGAGATCATTGGTGTCAGGTCTTTTAAATCAAATGTTTGGGTTGGTTTGTTTTTTTTTTTTCTTTAGGCTGTTTTTATATAAAAATGTCACCTGCTGTTACAATTGATATTAAACAAGCTACCTTAATTTAATGTAAGCCTCCAAAATTTAAATACAGGTTAAAAATAAACTGAGTTTTTATCTGTAAAAATGAAATGCACATATATATATATTATGATACTCAAAATGCAGTCTTCAGAAAATTGGTTTGTGTGGTGTGGTTTTTTGCATCAGCAGAGGAGCAGGATTTGGTGGTGGTTTGGGGTTTTCTTGCTGAGCTGCCCAGCCCCACGCTCTGCCTTCCACTCGTGCTGGCGCTTCCCAGGCAGTGGGAGGGGTTGTCCAGCCCCTCCTCTCGGGCTGCCTTGCTCCAGCAAACCCTTCCCTGCACTGGGGTGCCAAGATGGGACACTGAGCCAGCGCTGCAGTGCCACGCTGCCCTATCCCAGTACCAAAGGGACACGTGAGAACCAAAGCACCCGATGAGAAAAAGCCTAAATAATGAAGGCTTGGATGGGAATACCCATCCTCGTGGTGGTGTGCGAGCCAGGGTAGCTCCTGTGCAGCTTTAGGTGATGGATAGAGCAGCCCTAATTTGGGGTTTTGTGACTAACTCATGGGCAGGTGCAGGTCTGCTCTGGCCCCAGGGAATCTCTAGACAGGGTTTTATTTTGGTAGAAAAAGCTGACAGCCGTACTTCCAGCATGCCTTGTCCTGTGCATTCCTTGGGAACACCGTTTGACATAAATCATTTCTGAACAGCTGCTTGTTGGGTATCTGCTTACCTTCGTATGCACCCAAAAACTGTATGAGAACCTCTGAGGACAGATGAGCCACTTGGGCCTCGTGACAGAAGATGTGACAGCAGCAGTGAGAAGGCTTCATGTATAAAGCAGATAACAAAAAAATAGGGGGAAATCAACCATTTTAGTGCCATTGTCAGTTCTGGAACAATTATATTTTTCAAGTCACAAGTCAAGGGAAGAATTTTATCTTGGTGTGAGGAATACAGTCTTACTTCAAGGGTGCTTTTATGTGTCACTAGACTGGTTAGCAGGGAGCATCTTTTTTAAGAATGGATCTAGAACTTTGCTTTCCTTTGCTCCAAGAAATGTATTTATATAAATTGCAAAACAATTTTGCATTGTTGTTGGTGGTGATAGCGCATTTTGTGATGCAATATATCAATTTCAGTGATACACTTATGTCAAATTAAAAACTCATCTTCCTCCTAGAACTTGCACTTATCCATTCCATTTTCAAGGATAATGCAACTCTAAAGGAAGAGCTGGGAAATTTAAAGCCTCTGTTTTTTCTATTATGGAAGATCTCCTTGGATTAATAAACATCTAAAGCAAATCCTTATCTTCACTTATTTCAGTGTGGTGTTTTGAATGTAGCTGTATCCTTAGAGTCCTGCTCAAGTTGTGTAAGGTTTTATTTCCCTCTCCAGAATGTTTCTCCGAACTAATGTTAGGCATGACCACATGTCATGTGTTCAACTGTGTTAAATATAAAAAATAGACAGTTTTTAAAAATGCTGACATACTTAGTAAATTTGATCTTTTTTTTTTTCCCCCCTAAATCAGTGTCTTAAAAGAATCAATATGTGTCAGCATAGTACAGCAAAGCTCTGTTCAAGTCTCTTACAGCTTGGAACTGCTACTGCAAGATTTATCAAGTCTGCAGTAATTACTGACCACCTGCCAATAAACATGCAGGTGATTTTAATTATGCCTAGTAATGGATATACCTGGTAAGTTTTATGGGTTAATTCTCTGTGGAACCTTCTACATACCCAGAATGAGCCACGTGGAAAAGCTTTGGCTGTAGCTGATTATCAGTGACTTTTCAATCAATATGTAGCTTCATCTTAAATGGCGTGTCACTGGTGTGTGTTTCTCCTTTTTATAGCAAACTGTTGATGCTGGAAACATAAAGCACTTCAGAATGGGAAACAGAGATTGTAGCATTTCTCAGAGATGGTAATAAAGAATCTGTTAATACAAGGGGAGTTGGCAAATCAGAAATAGGAATTTATCTCGGGTATTTCACTGCTACTCTACCTTCAACCAAACTGATGGCTGCAGTTTGTATTTGGCTTAAAACTTACTTAGGATACAGTAAATTAAGAGAGAAAAACTGCTGGCCATTAGGCCTGTTTGGGAATAAGCATTTTTTTTGGCTTTTTGTAAAACTGCAAGGATTTTGGACTGCAAGAATTTCGAACTATTATTCTGAAGTAAAACGTCAATGTTCTTCCATCTCTCACGCTCAGGAACATGGAGTTAAGACCATCAGAGCTGGTCTTGTTGTCCCATCAATGGGGATAATTCGTGTCAACTCCGCAGCAGGGTTTTCTTGGAAAATCATCTACAGAATTAACCGTAACACGCTTTGCTTGCCGTAGACTGGGAGCTGTTGGACTATTTATTACACGTTTCAATACCTAAAAATCACGTAAAGATAAACACTCCCAAGCACAGCGTCTTTTTTTCCCCGAGCGGGGCTGGAGCGGCAGTCGGAGATAATGCGGCAGGAGGCTGGGAAGGGAAGGGCAGAGCGCTCACTGCCCCCGGCCCGGCCATGCGGCCCGGCGGGGCCCCGCGCACGGCCCAAGGGCTCCTGGATGGCCCCGGCCGAGCCGGATCCGCTCCCCATGGGGGCCCGGAGGCCGCTGCCCGTCCCGTCCCGTCCCATGCCCGTCCCCGTCCCCGTCCCCGGCGCCTCAGGCGCAGCCGGCCCCGCGCGGCGCCCGCCGGGGG
>VZRR01008583.1:217834-263205 GCA_013398015.1 Oreocharis arfaki
GGGGGGCGAGGGGGGCACGGGTCGGGGCGCTCCAGGCCCCGAGCCCGCCGTGCCTAAATCGGGGGGGCTCATTTATTTTTACGTTTTCCCTGTTGTTTGGGGCTTTTTCCCCCCCCCGTTTTTTTTTTTTTTTTNTTTTTCCAAGCTGGTATTTCTATGCTGTCGGCCGCAGAGCGGCATTAAAGCAGCGGCGGCCGGGGCTGCCTGGGCCCGGCGCGCGGCCGGACCCGCGCAGGCTCCGGAGGGAAATCCGCTGCTCCTGCCCCGAGCCGCGGGGCTGCAGCGCGGCCCTGGCCGCGCTCTCACGGGAGAAGGTCCTGGCTCCTTCCGGCCTTCTGAAATCCAGCTGCTTTCCTGCATCTCGCTCACCTCGCCGAAATGCAAAAAGAATTTTAACCTTTTTTTTATAATTTTTTTTTTTTTTACTGCTGTTTTTTACTATTGCTCGCGTCATTCCCTTCATCTTTTTTCCTGTAGAACTTCTAATAGAACGGGGTAACGAGAAACTGCTCCTCTGGACAAACGGCCTGCAATAATTCAAAGATTTTTATTTTGTTTTCTGATAAGGCCTTATTTGTGGTGCTGTTTCATCCAGAAAAAAATGATGTGACTGCCGTGCGAGTTTAAATTTTCTGTTAAAACAAGGTGTCTGTTGAGCAGCTCCACCTAAGTTTAAAATTTTTGTAAGAGTTTATTTTGAACGGTCGAAGAATTGCATCTGCTATCATATGCAGAGTGATACCAGTATTTGTAAGGAATGTTATTTCTGGTCCGGTGACACAGGCACTGCAACCTTACAGTCTTACAAAGCAAGCATTTCCTCTTGTTTTATCGAGATTCTGCATCAAATGTTGTCTGTCGGCTGTTTTTGCAGACTATATCCCACATATTTCTGTTGTAGCTTCTAGGTGATGATACCTGAAAAATGAAATTAGGTTATCCTTAACTAGAAGCTGTTTAACTTAGACACAGTATATTGTTCGCTTCGTGCGTTTGCCATACAGCTTTAGAATGGCAGAGTACGGTGTAGCCGTGTTTTCACGGGTTGTTTTTTTGTATTTCTGCAATAATGCCTTGAGCTTTCAAAATTTGTTTGTGTCTAAAGTGATTTGTCTGTATCACTGCGGAAAAGGAACCTCAGGAAGATCTGGTCAAATAATAGATGATTGCTTTGGTAATGGATTGCAGCTTAACTGAAATGTAACAATAAACATTTTGAAAGAGTTTTGAGAAGTTTATTTCAAATTGATTTAATAATTTACCTACTGTGTTCTCGTCGTAATTAATATTTAATTTCTAGTACCTTATCTGAGGAAGAGTAATTTTGCTTTATATTAAAGGCTCAAATAAAGTAAATACTTAAACAAGTGTAAAAGGTTTTTTAGGTAGAAAGTCACACTGGCTTCACTCTGTCTTCATGATTGTGTAGCTTTTGATGCTTTTCTCAGAGGAGGGAGGCACAGCAATAGTCAAGTGATGAGTAGTCCCTGGTAATGGGTGCCAAAATTAGGCTGTAAATTAGGTTTTTTTTCTTTAGAATATCTCCACTTGTGTGCTGCTTCAGCTCAGTGGACATTTTGCTGTCCTATACTGTCCGGGAGAAGGGAATTGTGAGGAATTAGAGCGGAGGACAGGTCCAAGTGCTGGCTGCTGCTTCTGTGACTGCTCACGTGCAGCTCTGTGGGATGGGCAGAGGGATTAGGATTAGGGTTCCTCGGCCCTAGTTTGGTCAGGGTGGCTTCATTTAGACTGGAATGTTGGTCTTCCCTTGCTGTTGCGCGTGAGTCTTCACCTTAAGAGTTTTGGGTTAACACATACTCAGCATAGGTGGAGTCTTTGAGAAGCACTATTACATTTTGAGGAGTCTTTAGCTGGCATCTGTGAAAGTGTGAATTGCTTTCCAAAGGGCTTGCCTGAATTTGGATGAATTTCCACACCCAGCGATAATCAGGGCAATTCTTCCAGTTTCAGGCCTTACAATGGCCAGAATGCGAATATTCATGAGGAAGGTGGGACTCATCTTGGTGCTGCTGTAGTTACTCTTCTGCTGTCTGCGTTTTGACTTGTACCTCCTTCCTTGGCCCTCCCCATGATTTGTGCTTCCCATGATATCTTCTATAACTCCTGCAGCCTCTGACACGTATGTACGTAGCACGGCATCCCAAGCCAGCCTTCCCTTGCCGCAGACTTTTTTTTCCTGTGTTGCTGCTACGTCTCTTGCACATCTCTACAGCTCGCCAGCTGTGCTTTCTGCTCAGCATTGACAGAGGGCAGCTTGGTTTTTCATCTCCTCTGTGCAAGGAAATCAGTGTACCTGGTAAAGAGCATGAACTGGGTAGGCTGTTCCTGTGGCTTGTGTCACTAAAGATCCCAAAAGATGGGAGGAAGGTTTCTGCTTAGCTTATGGATCCCTAAGATGCACTGTGATCCAAACCGCTGGATCCTCGTTTTGAATCCAAGAGTTCAGCTCTGAAGTGCAAGTTCCTGTGACTTGAGGTGTGCATAGCTCTTGTTCCGAGGATGGCGTGAGGCGTCTGAGCGAGGTGTCTCTCCATGGACACCATTTCTAGGGAGGAGGGGGAGGAAGCCTTGTGACCCATCTTGGCACAGTGGGGTTTATGGGGTTTTGCCTTTACCAAAGTGTAACTTAATCTGCCCGTAGTTGTATTCACTTCAGGGAGTATGATTTTGCTTCTCTCCTTCTGTGCACCCGGGATCATTTATCAGTTACCCAAAACCAAATTGGACTAAGTTAGTAAATGCTTCCAGTGACTTAATCTGCTAAAGTTTTCTGGGTTACATGGTTTTTTTCATTGTATAGTGGGATTGTACTTTGCTCCACCAAGATAACGCTTGTTAAATAAATTAAATTTTTGTGTTTGAAGGGAATTTACAGTTCCAGCAGGTTTTGCAATTTTCAAGGTTGACATCAGAGTTACATTTAAAACTACAAAATGCTTCCTTCGGTCTGTATTTTACTGTCTGCTGAATGTTTCCCTCTGCATACACTTCAGCAGAAAATTGTGTTACCTGCTTAATGCTCTTGGACTTAATTTCTGCTGATAGACTTTTCTGGAATTGGAAGATGGGTCTGTATTTGCAGGTTAGTTGGTTTGTCCATATTTTAAGTATATTCATTCATAGGTGACAGGGTGCTGCACAGAGTTCTGTAGGATGTATTTAGATGTACTGTGTTTCAAGTTATGTTTGTAATCTGGCTTTGGCAATCCAGCAGGCTGCCCCTTTAGTTCCTGAAGTACAAGCCTGTACTAAAGCACGGCCATTAAGTGTCATGGCTAATGCTGCTACATCTGTAATGTAGTTATCAGATTGCTAATTAACTCATGACCACACAAAACATCCCACTCAAAATTCCTCTTTTTGTTGGCAGTCACAGTGGGTTTCCAGGATTTGAAAGGGCATGACCAGGATTCATTTGTTTTGGTGATGTAAATAAGACACTTTTGTGATTGCTTGAGAGTTTAAAAGTTAAAAGTCTGTTGGGCATGAAAGTATAACAGCAATAGAAATAGTAGGTCTCAGTTTCTTTCAGATTTTTAGCCCTTAAATATTCATCTAATCACCAGATGTTCCCAATTTTATTTAAAACACCGACATAATTGGAGGTTTTATGATTTAAGGGATAAGTAGCCCCCTGAAGTTCTTCAGAAGTTAACTGTATCTGTATATTTTTGCATGTAAATAGGCATCGCTGCTCATTTCTAGGAGCGACTTAAGTACAGTTGTGACGTGCATCGCCTGGATGCTTTCTGGATACATATTTTAGCTATATATGCACTTGATGGGAAAAACAAACCCAACAAAAGCCAGTATTTTTATAAACACACAGATTCATCTGTTAGGTGCTTTAAATCTGTTTCTCCCTTCATAGTTCTAGGGTGAAAATCCATTTGGAATGAAATGCTTTATCTCACTGACATGTGCTGTAAAAGTATTTTGAGTTTGGAGTTTTTTCATCTTTGATAATCATGTTGTAAGTTTTTTCAGAAAATCAGCTGGCCTGCCATAGGTTCAGCTTTTTTCCTGAATATGCAAGTTATGATTAGTTGCCCTAACTTTTTTTGACTATTAAAACACAAGTAATTTATTACCAGTCAGTCTGCAATAAAGAAATGGGTTTGAGGGTTTTTAGAAAGGAAGGTATGCCTAGGCATAGATAATAAAAGTTTGGCCAGGAGAGAAGAAATGGATCTTAACAAGAAATAGTACCTCAGTTGAGAGAAGCTTGATGGGCTGTTTTGGTAGGTGAGTTCCACTGCTGCATTTGCAGTAGGTCTGCAGGCCATTCCGTGCATTCCTGATGACACAGGGGTGCTTCAGTCATACTTGAATTGGTGTTAGGGACAGATTATATGGACGGCCCTTCCTCAAGCCAAACCTCTGCTGCTATGTGCTCCTACTGCTACTAACTACTGTCATTAGTGTGTTGCTCATTGACCAGCTGCATTAATATGCTTTTTTGTACAATTAATATAAAAATTTTGGAATCCCGGTGTCTGTACCTCTGTAAATGATGCTACATGGATGTCAGTTGCTTGTCAGCTTCCATGCAGGATTTTTGGAACTGGCTCTGTCAGAAGACTCCCAAATCTGTTTCAAACCTCTGGCTCAGGAAGCTGTGCTGCTGGAATAGTGCACCCAGGGCAGCTGTGGTCATGGAACGTGGTGCTTGCTGTGAGGTGCTTGTCCCAGAGCTGCAGCGTGAGTTTAATTAGCTTCTGTCAGCACTGCTGACAGCTCACGTGCTGATGGAACTACTCTAGCCTCCTTTCATTAACCAGTAATTTCTTCTCTAATGTATTCAAGAAAGGTGTGAAGTTAGAAGTCATATTTGGGATCAGCCTGAGTCTTTTTTACATGTGTAGGACTTGTTGGTGGGTGGCTTTCTGTTCTGTCTGTGTTTAGATGCCATACCTTTGAAAATTATAGAAACCTTAGCATTCCCACAGTGTGAAAATACACACATATACATAATCTCATAATATTAGTTAGAGTAAGGATTTTTAAATATTCTTTATTTGCACTGGTTAATCCAAATTTATATATATATATCTATAAAATGCAAGCATTGATATCTGACAATACTAACATTCACAATTTGTAGATGGGATTTGCAGTATAAACTCTATGAAAATGACTTTGGGGGGAAAAGACTGCTGAAAAATGAAGTAATTTTGTCAGGCTAAGTGTGGTTCCCACTGCTCACACTGAAGTCTGATGTGTGGTTAAGGCAGTGATAAATTTGGTCTTGCATTTATTTTTCGTTTCTGAAGAGATACCAAGCTCTGTGGCAGCAAATTAATCTTGAAGTGCGTTATTATCGGTGGATGTATCTGTCGTGAAACAGAAAGGTTGAAATACTGTAAAAAGGAACCTTGAATTTGACTACAAATGTCTGCTTCAGAGTGTGTATGTTGTGCTTACACAGTTGACAGTGCTCTCAGGCTTGGTCAGGTTTTTCTCCAGGACCAGAATTAGAGCCTGTGGTTTATCATTCACAACACTTCTTCACCATGTAGAAAATTAGAAAATGATTGTGTAATTTGCTAATAAATTGCATATCTTAGCCCTTTATCTGAGTCCAGCTTTTCTTAGCAGGTTATTTAGTAGACATTTTTGTTCTGTATTTCAGCCTTGTTTTCATTTTATACTGTGGATGATTAATGTGGTAGAAATTGCTGTTTAATTATGTTTTGCCTTTACAAGAGACTGGAGAAAATACAGTAAAAGAACTTGAGAGAGATTATGAGAAAGCACATAAGAAGGGCCCAACATTAAGTAGTTGTTACACTTTTTCACTGGAAGTCAGTCTGACTGACAACAGCACAAACCCCAAATTTTCAGTGCAGTAAAGTCCTGGAAAAGGTAAGGGCTGTGGATGAAGAAGGAAATCCACGTCCACTGAAGTGTTTGATCAAAGCACCCACAGGATCTAGATTTAATTTCTGACCCTGCTACAGGTTTCTGCTGTAATACTGGAAAAGATTATCATGCAGGTATGTAGGAGAGGAGAAGATTGTAAAAAGAGTCTTAGTTCTGCTGTGTCTATTTCTGAGCTTACAGGTGACAAATGACTTTATGTAATTGGGGGGGGGGAATGCTATAAGTCCTCTTGGGTTGTCTGAAAAAGCTTTGTGTGAAATAGTCAGTTTTCCAGACTTTTTTTTGCACTGATTCTCAGAAGGCTGTAATGCACATGAATTATCAATTGGAGTGTATTTAACCAGATTGTTAATTGTAGGTACTAGCTTTGATTTTTCACACATTTGTTACTCAGACTAATTTTGTGAAATTACTGGTATTTGCAATCATATCAGTTAAGGACTCTAAGGTAACCAGTATTTAATTCAGAAAAAACTTAATTATGTTACTGTGTGGACATACTTGAATTGATTTTGGGATCCAGCTTTGTCAAACATGGGAATACAGTTTTCTAAAATTCCTTAATGAAAGTTTCACTATTGTGAGGCTATGTGTTATTTGCCATCTTACCCTTCTTGATTGGTTTTTATTTGCCGTTTTTATAAATTTTATAAAATTACAATGGTTTTGTACATTATTTAGAAGTGTATTAAAAATAAAAGTGATGTTTCCTTTCAAATGAAATAAATGCATATTATTTGAAACTTCTCAGTGCTGTCTGCATGGGGGGATGAACAACCACAGCGTTGCTGAATGTGTGGAGTAGCTTTTTTCCTGTCATTCTTTCCCAGTTTTTTCTGCACATTCTAAGTTTGTGTTTTGTACCAGTAAGTTTTCTTCCATGACTGCTGTTACAAACTTTATTCCATTTCCGGTTAATCATCTTCTAAACATCATCTTTATCTCTCCAAGGAGTTTCTGCTACTGTCACTGCAGGATTTTTTCTTTTGTCCAGCAATACAGTGGTACAGTAATTCTTTAAATGACGAATTCCTGCTCTTTTCCAGCCACACTGGGCTCTCCTCATGCTGTCCTCTCAGCTGCTGGAGTTCCCAAGTGCCTCAAGCCCCCTTTCTGCTCCAGGGTAGCTGCACCCTCTGCCAGCTCTTCCCTTGCTTTTCAGCTGCCTGAATCCCACCTGCTGTTTCTTAGTTGCTTGATTCCTAGTTTTTAGTGGAAATTCCTGTTTCCAGTCGCTAGATTGAGTTTATATAAAAACCTTTCTTCTAGCATTACATCTTTTCTCCAAAACAAGTGATGGCGCTCAGAAGATTCTATTTGTTTGAGTGTTAGTAGAGGGAAAAGTACAGGGGGTGCTCTCTAGATAGGCAACTTGATGGAGTCTTCATGAAAAATCTTTTATTTTTAACCACCTTCTCCCCCTTCGCATGCTTTTGGTTTCCAAGTGTTGAGAATTTATTGTGTGCCTGAGGGTAGTTTTTTCTGTTCAGGTAAATTGCAGGGGGTGGTGGTTTGTTTTGGTGTTTTTAATAAAAGCTTGCACCTCTGTGCCCTGCTGGATGGCTGTTTAAGGTATCAGTGTTAGAGTGGGGGTGACTGCCTGTTGTCAGACACTCCTTTCAGTTCAGAGATTTTCAGTCGAATTTTTTTGCCTCAGGCTGATTTTTTTGTGAGAAGTGTTTTAACCATCTAAAAGAATGGTAATATTTTCTCTGCATGGATACCACAGACATGTTTTGGTGACTAATCATTTCAGGAATGCAAGATACGTTACTGTCCTTGTGAAAGTCTTCCCAAATATCATCATTGACGTGCCTGAGAATTGACAGTTGCAGCTTGCGTATGATCTGTGAAGATTTGCAAGAGTTCACAAAGTCAAGTGTCAAGTTTTCACTTCAGTGAGTACTTCGTGACTGAGCCTGTACTTGTCTTTTCTGTAAGACAGCTCTTGAGATTAAGCAGAATCCATGTGTGTCAATCTTGCCGAGCTGCTGCTCAGGCCCCACCCCAGGGTTCCTGTCTTTTTCTAAAAATGGATGCTTTCAGCTGCTTTTAGCTAATGAGCAGCAAAATTTGAAGTGGGTAAAGGAAATCTTTCTCTCCTGGATTTTTACCGACAGAACTCCCGGCAGACAGGAGATTTAAAAGAAAAAAGCTTAGTGATGCAGATGCAAAGGAATAAAAGCAATGTAGTGGATGAGGGAAAGAAGTTGGTGAGATTCAGATTGGAAAAACAATGGAGACAAATTTGATGGAAACTAAGGAGAAAGCAGAAGAGAGTGGCTGAAGTGGAGGCAAGGGAAGAGATATGAGTTTGATGAAAACCAACTGGTTTTGAAAAAGCAAAGCAAATTAAAACATGTTAGGAGAGTAGATTTGCAGGGTAGATGATCCACCAACAGCAAGGTGATGCTGTTGTAAATGTATGCATTGTTGAAATGGTTATCAGAGAGCAGCTTCAGAAGTTACGTGGTTCAGCCCTGATCAAGGCAGGTCTCATTTGCTCAGGTTGCCCAGGGTTGTGTCAAGTTGCTTTGAACTGCTGCAAGGCTGAGAGTCCATACCCTGTCTTGGCAATTTGTTCCTGTATTTGGCCACTCTTACCAAGTGACGCTGTAGCATAGTTATCTCTGATAGATTGACCCTTTTCTCTGCAACACAGGCCAACTCTACATCTTTCCTGCATCTTTCAGCCATGTCTGGCTAGTCAGTGTTCTCCACTGGGGAGAAGGGAGAGCCTGGAAGGGAGCAGCACATCCACTTTTGGCTGAGGGTTCTCTTCCCTGCACAGCAGTGTGACAGAGCAAAGCTGCTGTGTCCCTGAAGAGTGAGTGAAAGCTGGGGGCTGGTGTTTGGGAGGATCCCAGTGCTCCAACTTCTTGTGGGGGATGTACTTCCAAGGCGGGTCTGAACATGAACTGTTGGTGCAGAGGCAGGAAGGGGATAGACAGTGGTGTGAGGGGGACATTGACCAGCAGCAAGAGAAGACTTGGGAACTTGTTGCGGAAGGAGTTGGTGTGGGCATGGAAGTATTTTAGATTATTCTGACAAGAAGGATGGGATTATATTTGGGAAGAGGCATGTCCTAGAAGTTTGGTACCATGATAGGACTGAAGAAGAAAATTGGTACTTCAGGGGGAAGGGATGGAGCTGGGAATAAGAAACTTAGTGGAAGGACAGAGGATTGAGAAAAGGATATATTGGAAGTGACCACTGAAAGGAGCTAGAACTGGGAGAAACACAGACTGTATTGCTGCTGAGTTCTTGTGTGAGATTGTATGATTTTCCAGATCCTCTGGAGTAGGGGAAGGTCGTAGGCATTGTTCTGTGTGCAGCAGTTCCCTTTGGTTCTTCTTCAGTGTGTGAGAGTTGATCCTCAGCCATGCTACAGTAACAAACACTGTGAAACAATTTAAACAAATACTATTACTCCTCCAGCCCTTGAATTTATCCGGCGTTAGATTTCTTTTTCTTCCAAAGTAGCTACTCAGCCTTTAAACGATTCATTCTACTCAGAGTCTGTGAGAGCTCTGCAGCTGTCTGCATTGGCTGCATCCCTCACTGCTGCCCAAAGGTGAGAGAAGAGCCGCGCGTTCTGGAGGAAGGCAGATGATGTTAAAGGTGCTGGGGATTATTCAAAGATACTTTGTCTAAGAGAGAGAATATTCTCTTAGACAAGTAGCCCCGAGCTGAAAGGCCTTTGAAGGGCAGAGTCTGCTGGAATTATTTCACTCTATAGTTCTAGTCAACACCAGTGGTTGCGAAGCCTTTCTTCTCTGATGTGTGAAATGGGGTAGCTGTTTTGCAGCCTGCTTCCCTAAGGTGTCCTGAAAACTGAGTGCATGGAAAATGCTGACAGTACAGACCTCTGTTAGCAGTTCAGAGGACAGCCAGCCTCTGGGTACCACTAGCATATAGTACCAGAATTAGTTAATTTAACTTGCTACAAGGTGGCAGTACCTCGAGAAAAGCAGCCCTTGCAAACTGGTCTGGATAAAACTCCTTTTGCTGCTAGTTTGGGGTTTTTTAACTGCAGCAGTTTTCTGATCTTATTTGCTGCATAGTACATGAATACTGGGCTGCTTTGCTTCAGTGCCTGCTTAGGTTGACTCTGTAGCTACAGCATGTTGATTTTTGGTTTGTGAGCAAAGTGCTTCCTAAGTAAAAGTTTTCTGCCTATTTTGAGATAAGAGATGATAAACGAGTAGTAAGGAAAGAAGTTACTTGTCCAAAGTCATAATCATGGACATGACAGAGGAAGAGGTTGAAGTCAGGATCTCTTATATCCTCATACAATTCCTTGTCTCTTAGATTATAGTATCCAAAACAAACTTTCCTATTTCATTTTCTTCAGAAACGTCTGTATAAATGCAATTTAGTCTGGATGGCCTCTCTTTTTCTTGTGTATTACATCTCTTTTAGTGGCCACATTTTCTGTAAAAGCTTCTTTTCCTGAAAAGGTTATTGGAAAGAATTACCCATCGTCTCCTGGATGTTAAAAAAATCCCTCACACCCATTTTGAATAACATTTTGGGTTCTATCTTAATTGTATCTTCTTTTTGATGCCAAAGTTGTTCAAGATTCAAATTCCTCATTGCAGTATTGGAGTATTTTAATCTCCTTAATGTTCCAGATAGAAATTATGGAAGATTTTAATCTTTGTAGGCATATTTCTTACAGAATTATGCACTGATCATTAGTATTGTTTTTTCCTTGTATGATTTTCAATGTAACATGAAAAATCTTTAACCTTCCCAAAGTTACCCTTTGTTTCCACTTCCTTTGTGTACCAACTGGAAATAAGAAACTTAGCCTGCAGCTCTAGGAAATAGTCTGGCTCATTAAATACTTGGATGTATTTGGAAAATACTGCTTGGGTGTAATTTTCAACTACTGAATTAGTGTGGCAAACTTTTAAAATACTGTAGGCACACTGGAGTACCTACATGGTCTAATTTTGTGCTCCTATTCCTTAGTTTTGACAGAAGCACAATTTTCTCAGTGGTCTTTGAGACTGTTGATGAATTGCTTATTTGAGAGCAGATTTCTGGATTGTAGAGGTAAAAATAGTTAAATGTATTTATAAAGGTAACCATAAGTAAATGAAACCTCTGAGATTATTCTTCTCAGCCTTGAATTATGAACCAGCAGGCCATAGAACCACACTAGGATAAAAGCTGTGATGTGATCTCCCATATTAAAAGATGGCTAGGTAAAAATGAGAGTATCCAAAGGGGTGGCTCTGTCTGGTTCTGTGAGATGCAGCAGTCACTCCCTAATCACTGTCCTCTTGTCTAATTAACAAACTTTATCATGGGATACTTCATTATTTTAAAGGACAGATTGTTTTGTTTTGGTTGGTTGTTTTTTTGTTTAAACAGAAACCTTTCTGGAAAATCTAGGGAAATAGTTGAATTGTTCAGTTAGGCTTTCCCAGTGTGTCATTGTTTTTAAATCTCTTACTGGCACTGGAGAGATCTTTGATTTTTACAGATAAAGCTCTGCTGTTGTCATGAGTGACTGTGGGTGAATTGTCAGCTTTATTTCAATTCTGGGGACAAACAGGTATCATTACTGTACTGTCATTGCCACCATTATTCTTTGTACATTGGTTAAATAACTGATATTTAACTGAAATTTAAATGCAGTTAATGCACTTTAATTTAGTAACTGCTACCTGAAGTCCTTAACATCTGAGGTAATTCAGGTAGTAATACTTACCTATTTCAGACAACTTTTATTCCTTTAAAGTATTTTCCAGATAAATCAGTCATTCTTTGCATCTATTTTATGCAAAACATAACATAAAATATTTGTAGCAGCTGTATAAAAATCGCATTAAACTGAGATTACCTAGTTCTGGGTCTATATTTCAATTTTCTGTTTCTTGAACACTTTCTTTCTAGGTAGACAATGTTATTAGCTCAGATAAATCGAGACTCTCAGGGAATGACGGAATTTTCTGGAGGAGGAATGGAGGCCCAGCACGTGACTCTGTGTCTAACAGAAGCTGTAGCTGTGCAAGGTGAACCTTCAGGTTAAAATACCTCTACATTATTATGTCTTTTCTCTTTGAAACTCAGATAAAACACTGAAATTCATGTCATGTATTCTGAATTAAAAGTCCAACAGAAAACAGTTAACTGAGATTGATTAAATTCACTGATTTAATTCTGGATGGAAATTATCTTTTAATTAAGATAATAGAAGTGTAAATGTGCCAAAAATATATGAAATATAAACTCTAGCTTGATTCTCTGTAGTCTTACTGTTTTATACTTTGTAAATTCAGTTTATATCTAAATATGTATTAAACAAGTTGAATTTTAAAATAGATAAATGACTTGAAATTGGCTTAAACTTGATGTTTCCTGACAGCTTTGTTAAGATTTTACATGATTATAAACTCTTTCCTAAATCTGCATCTTAATCTAAGTAGTTTTGTGTGTATTAACAACAGGTAGTGTTGTATAGAACAAATTTGTCAATACAAGTGTATGTGTCATTATTTCAGTGTTGGCTCTGATGATTTAATTCGTAGTTCTCCTAAAACCTCAGCTTTGTAGTTATTTATTCTGTGATGTATTTCTTTCAGTTAAGGAAAATAACATTCTAGCTGTCATGTTTATGGAGCAAAGTCTTGAACATATGACCCTAGTATGTGTCCCAGGCTCAAAAACCAGAAAGCAGCTAAGAGCTACTTGCTCTTGCTATTTGTCAAACCAATATGCTTTGAGGGGATGTAATAATTTATGGAGGTGTTTAGGTTGAGATTTCTAGGCTTTCATGCTGGTTATAGTGAAGGTGAACTTTTTTTCCCTGCTAGATGGTGACAACTTGGAAAACATGGAAGGTGTAAGTTTGCAAGCAGTTACCCTGGCTGATGGCTCCACTGCTTACATACAGCACAATTCTAAAGGTAGGCAAAGGACTGCAAACTGATGGCTATTGAAGTGGTATTCCCCTTTCTAACCCTCTCTTTGCATTGTCAAGTCAGGCAAAATCTGTACAATATTTCTGAAGTTCCAATTCCAGTTGGAAATTACAGTAGTACTATAAAATTAATATTTTATTTTTGCTACTAATAAGGTGCAAGATGAAATTCAGAACACGAGTCAAATAAAAGTGGAGTGATCTTTATGGTGCCAAGCCAGATATCAACATTCTGCCTAACAGATAGGACAGCAGACCTTTCCTAGATTTTTAATCCCATAATTTTAAAAGCTCTGTACAGTCACACTGTGCTTTCTATTTACCAAACATTATTTCTTGTTGATATTTTATTTATATGTTAATCTAGAGAGTATCAACTGTGTGTTAAAACTGTGATATGTTGCACAATTAGAATTCTTAAAAATATTCTGTATATTTCAGATGGTAAATTAATGGATGGCCAAGTGATTCAATTAGAAGATGGTTCTGCTGCTTATGTTCAACATGTACCTATGCCTAAAAGCAGTGAGTGCAATAATACAAGAAATATGTTATAAAATAATGTATTACTGATAAATATTGATATTAAGTAATTAACAGTCATGATAACAGCTTGATTTCTTATTTTAATAGAAATAGTTATTAAGAGATCTTAGGTATTTTGTAATCCTAGGTGTTTAGTGTTTAATCTTTCCATCTAATGGATTCTTTGAACTCTTGCTGAAGTGCTGTAATTCTTCCTCCTGAGCAGGGGACAGCCTGCGTCTGGAAGATGGACAAGCAGTTCAGCTGGAAGATGGAACTACGGCATTTATTCATCACACCTCAAAAGGTAACTGTTTTGTCAAGTGGGATTTATTGCATCAGTGTTCAAGAGAACTTCAGGAGTGTCAAATAGGATACTCTCTGAAAACTATCATCTTACTTAGTGAGATGCCCAATGTGGATTACTTGTTGCTTTAACTTTGTGAAATCTGAAAATTATTGAAATTAGACTGGTTCAGTTCAGTACTTGGGCCTCATGTAACAGTTATAAATGTAATCAAACCTAGTGTATTTCACTGGTTTTTCAGGATCACATTAAAGTGAGTATATACCTTTAGGTATTAGGGCAGAAAATGTGACAGCTGACAGTCAAGAATGCAAATGTATTTATCCCAAATGATAACTTATGTTTCTGCAGAAGATGATTACACTAGGCTTGGAAATAGTACCACTTCTCTAGAAAAAGTGATCAAGTATATATTTTAAGTCTGTTTAAACTAGTGTGACAATTACATTTTCCAACTGAAAATAGTAAGAGGAAAGAATGTAACATGGATTTTTTTGTTAAAACTCGTTTTATATTTTGGGTTTCTTTTGCATATTTGCATGATTCTCTTCTAAAAATGTGAGATTTATGAATTCTGAAATCTGAAGTAATGATACCAGTAGATCTCTTATATTATTTTCATTTTATTATGAGTGGATTTGAAATGGAAAGCATATTTGTGTTCCTGATTTCCTTTGTATATAAAGCTAGATCAATATAAAGTTTTTTGTACTTTTGTAAGTGTAGAAATAAAACTATGGGAGATGTTGTCTTGAAAACAATTTCCTGTGTTATTCATAGAATTATTTTAAGTGGTTATATTTCTCATATATTTCATATGTATGTATGACTTCAGGAGACACTTCCTGAAGAGCAGTAGTTCCTCATGTAGCACACTGCTGCTCCTTTCAGAATCCTAACGCTTTGCAATATCATTCCTCAGACAGTTATGACCAGAGTGCACTGCAAGCTGTGCAGCTGGAGGATGGAACCACTGCCTACATCCACCACACGGTGCAGATGCCACAGTCAGACACCATTTTAGCCATCCAGGCTGATGGCACAGTGGCAGGTCTGCACACAGGAGATGCTGCCATCGACCCAGACACCATCAGTGCTTTGGAGCAATATGCAGCCAAGGTACTCTGCAAGGCATTTTCTCTATCCATCATGTGTTAATGTACAGCACAACAAATCTGGCAGCACAAGCCAATTGTCATCTAAGAAATAAAATTATAACAGAGAGTCTCAGGCTTCTAGAAGAGAGAACACCAAATTGTCATGACAGTGCTTGACTGTCATGAGCAGCTCTGGTGTGTAGTGTTGCATAAAAAGGAGAAGGATTGAATGCTGAACTGGAGTCAGATTTACAAAGCAATTTAGACAGCTAAATAATAATCTTCTCTATACAATAGCATTGCAAAGGAGTCTCTTGAAAGGACACTGTAAAGAAGGACAAAGTTAAATTATTCTTGTTCAGGCACTATTGTTGGATTAATTTTTTTCCTGAATGGGAAGAGTATGACCTGGTGTACTGAGCAAGGACAACACATAGTATGAAGTATAGAAAAGACAATTACTTACTGAGTTCAGAAAAAAACTTCTTTGATCCATATTTTCAATAGTAAAAATGCTGTACAATGGACAAAATTCATGGTTTTTGCTTTACTGGACTTCTGTAAGGCATGATATAAGTATGGTAATGGGTGATGTAACTTCCATGACTCTATAGTTAAGCAGTGTCCCAGTTGCTGGATAATTGCCATCAGTGCTTGTAATGCTCTGGGAAAAGAACAGAATAAATTTTAAAATCTGTCCTCTTAGTGTCACTGAGAGTTGTCAAATTTTGGGAGAAGGCCTGTTCGCATAATTAAATCGCTTATTCACTATTCTTTTCATTATGCTTCTGTCTGTTAGAATTGAGAGATCCTAAGGCAGGCAGTCAGATTGTGTTGTGGTGCTGTGCCTTAGGATTTAATGAAGTAAAAGGTAATTCAGTGTTAGTTGAGCTGTAATCACAAGCTTTTACACATTCCACAGCTACTGTTTCATTTAGATTAAATCAATCATAACTTTGCCCTTCTTAACAAGCAGCTATATTAATCATAATTTCTGTTAACCTTCTGTTTTGAGAAGGTGCAGCAGAAACAGAAGAAATGCAAATAAATTTGCATTTTCATCCTATTTAACTCAATATGTGTTTTTTAATTTTGTAATAATTTGGTTTCTGTAATGCACTTTTGTGTTTGTTTAGGAAAAATTGTTTTCTTTAAGATTTCATCTCAGAACCCTGTTCTGAATGGTACTGCTGGAACCTTTAGGGAAAGTCAGTGAAAGTGAGTTTCCAAATGCTACACCTGATTTATGTACAAAAACAAATAATAGCTCAATGGTCAGAACCCCAGATCTCTCTTAAAAGGAGAAATGTGGGTTTGTGATTCTTCTCCATGTCTGTGCACACTTCATAGTGAGGAAAGGTACATTTTTCATAGCAGCTGGTGTTACAGACACTTTGAAAAAGGTATAGAAGAAATTAAATACACATGGTAAGTATATGATAGGATTTTATAAAATTTTAAGTAGCCCAAAGAAGAGTTGTGACTTGTCCTTGGCTGCACCAGTTTCAGAACTGGGAAACATCAGGTGAAACTCCTAGGTCATGGGTTCAAGGTGAATGAAGAAGACTTTTTCAAACAGCTCAAAGTTAAGCACTGCTTGTAGGATATTGTGGACGCTAACATGTCCTTGGATTCAAGGAGTAATTAGATAAATTCACGGAAGAAAAATGTGTCCATGGCTATTAGGTAGAAACATGTGACTTCTGGTTCAGGAAGTTCATAAACCACAAATTGCTTGGAGGTTGGCAGAATATTATGGGGAATGCATCACTACATGCTTAGCCTGTTTGTTTAGTGTTCTCCAGCATCTGCTGCTGGCTGCTGTTGGAAGTGAAATGGTGCAGTAGTATGGCCTTTCGTTTGACTCAGTGTAGGTGTTCTTGTGTTTTTATTTGAAGGCAGACTAAATCTTTCTTTAGCATAAAAGAGAGTATTTTAGGAGGAGCTCAAAGATCTGCCCTGGAATCCTTCCAGAATTCTAACAATACTGCAAAAGAGGAGTTTAAATTTGGGTGTCTTCTTTTGTTTGGTTTTTTTAAGGTTTTCTTTTCAAAACTTTAAAGGCAAAGAAAAAAAAAGGTGCATTTTGGAGAGTGGTGATTCTTGTTTCCCTGTCCTATGCAACAGGCAGAAACAGAAAGATCAATGGGGTGCCCAAAATCAGTGCAGAATATAAGGGAGTTCATACAAAGAGATCCAAGCACACTACCCAGAAGCTCCCTGGAAGTGGTGGAACATGTACATTTTTCATTGTCCCTCACTTCTCCTTCAGGCAGAGAACCACTTTCCCACAGCCTGCAAAGCACATGCAGACTTAACTAGAGACCTCTAATTTTGGGCTGAGTCAATGCCACCTACCTCCCAAAGCAACCAAGGAAAACAGGTCATTGCTCTCAGTGAAGTCAGAAGATAGGTGATGAAATTGTGAAGAGGTTACAACATGTACTTTCCTTCCATAAGCTGCTTTTCTGTGCCATCACAGCTGCTGGCAAAGTACGGTTCCTGGGATTTGTGCATGCCTCAACACATGCACACGCATTCTGTTTGGATCATTTGTTTCCAATAGTTGATAAAGTTCTAATTTCATGTCAGTAGTTCTTTTCTCAACTAACAACAGGAAGTTCAGGATGAAGTAATTCAAGTCTCCTTTCTGTGCAGGTTCTCTCCCCTCCCTTTAAAAATTCCAAGGGAGAAGGTCCCAAAATGGCTATTGTTTCCCTGGGAAAAAGCCACCCCAAAATTACCTGCTTTCTGACTCTCTTTTCAATCTTTCTGTAATGTAAATTTGCCTCTGCTTGGACACTTTCCTCATTATTGTTTTAACTCAAAATTCCCAAAAGTATATTGCTCCTAATAGTCTGATTTAGGGAGAGAGTACAGTCTGAAAACCTCTTGTGGGATGAGTTCATCCCAGTCTCCAAGCAAACCGCTGGGGGCTGATGCTTTGGGCAAGATACCTCACCCAAGCACCAATGTTCTCAGGAGCCTGCCATGGCCTCTTGGGTGAAAGGGCAGGAGCAGCCCAGGGGAGAGAGGGTTCTCTAAAATTGTTCTCTTAAACTGCTTTTGAGAAGAATAGAGTCACTTAGACTAGGCTGAGGTGCATCAGTCTCAGCCTTGAATATAATGGATGCAGAGTCTTGTGAATGCCTGTGCTTAATAGAGACAATTAAGGAATGGGAAACTATGCAAAGTATACTTTAATTTTTTATACAGTGACCAGTAATATCCTGTTCTTTGAGTTGCTTCATGTGGAAGAGTTTGGAGTGCTTCTTTGAACTGCATAATTATATTTTTATTTAAATAAAAATTTCTCATTAACATCTAACAGTCTTTCAAATATTTTTATGAGCTCCTTGGAAACAGCAATGCCTTTCTCCTCCTGGAGACTGTTTTTAAAAACAAACCTATGTAGTAATACCCAAATCCTTGCTTAGTTGTAATTTGAGTAGTTCAAATTGAGATGTAACACATTAGGTTTTTGTGATTCAAAAAGTAGTTGTGGTGTTTGAAACAAGCACATTCTGCTTAAGAAAGAGTAAGAGAGAAATCTTCATTATAAAAGAAGTAAATGTTTGGCTTTTTTTTGTCAGAACTCAGTATTGTTGACTTTATTGATTTAATACTTTTGTCAGTGTATTAATTTTTAACATACTTAGTTCTTGCAGTCTTTCCTACCCTGTTATAAAACAACTTTACTATGCTCACTTTGCCTGTTCTGTAATGCAGGTGCTGCAAATGGTGATTTTTATGTAAGCTCATGTACTAGAGGATAACTATGTTCCAAGAGGGAGCTAGAGAGCTATGAAATAATAAACCCCCAGACCTGTGTGTAACCCTGTGTTTCTCAGATGAGTAAAAATAACCTGTAAATATTTTTCCCATTTCAACTTTGTTTTTCAGGTGTCTATTGATGGAAACGACAGTGTTAGTAGCACAGGAATGATAGGTGAAAATGAACAAGATAAAAAAATGCAGGTATGTGCTCGACACAAAATAATTAAATATATTTATTTCTTTTGTCTTCTCTGCCCAGCAAGGTGCATGATAGGGAATCCCATAGCCATGAACCAGGGTCTGCTGCTGCCCTTCAGAAGCTACAAGCAAACTAGACAGATTAAATTATCTCACTCTGTACAAGATCCTGTCAGAAGATTTTAAAAAGATCTTCTAATACTTAACTTGTTTTCTAGGGTTTTTTTCCCATTAAAAGGTAGTTAAAAATTATGTTTGCTTTTAAGATTTTTCAAGCTGACCTGAGTATTTCATCAATAGAGTGTAAGTATTTCAGAAGTTCTTTTCCAGAGAAGAAACTGACTTTCAATAGTACTTAAAGCAGAAAGAATACGGTCTCAATTAATAAATTTCTTCTCGGAGAGACCTTTCCAGGCATATGTCTGGAACTGCTCTCTCTTTGCTGAATTATTTTGATTCCACTTGTCCTGTTAAGGTCTCTGACTTTTATAGCAGGTTTCATTAGGAATCAGTAGATTAGTGTTGCTCCTAGAGAATGCTTAAAGAACAGAAAAATACTTCCATTTCTTTTTCAAGATCCATGTTGTTAGTACATAGAAATGTAAAAATCTTTTAATGTGAAAAGATTAATGTAAAAGTTCAAAGGGTATTGGAAAATACAGGTGCAACTTAGTAAGTCTCAAGCTTTTTTTCCTGGGATCCATAAAATTATGTCAGGAGAATGGTATTTGACATTACAATGCATTTTATCAAAGGAAAAGACAAAGAAAAACGTATTCTGGGCTTCAAATATACAACAAAATTAATACTAAAACCTCCATATCCTCACATGTTGTTTGATGACAAAATCAAAAATGGAAAAGTCATTGCATTGAGAATGGGGCTTCTCTGGGCAAATCTTTTCTACTTTTTGCTTAATTTAAGAAATAATGAATTAGACAAGGAGGAAAAATATCTTCCAAGATCAAAATATATTATCTGTGAAAGGAAATGCCTTCCAAGATCAAAATACATTATCTGTGAAAGGAATAATTATAGGCTCACCTCTGACAGTTAACTCAAATATTCTATTTTTAATCTTTTACAAGTTAGGTTCCACAATATTTGAGGCTGCAGGCACTTCCCTTTTGCCTGTGTAGCGTGACCATGGAAGGAGAGAATAGCTAAGACATTCACTGTCTACTGTATTGGACCATGTTCCAGAAAATGAAATTAAGAAATTCAGAGGGTTTGCACACTTGTAGGTTGGAATAGGGATACAACTCCAATGAAAGGCAAAATTCAAGGAAGAGTAAGATAAAATCTTGGTTGATTTTACCTGAAGTAAGAGCCTATTAAGCAAAATAACCTGTAATCAGTATCCATCTAAATATTGATTTTGGCCTCAGCCCCAAAGCAAACTGAATGTGGAGGTGGTTTTATCTTATACATATATGGCAACATATGTGCCAATCTTATGGAGTATTATATGTTCCAAACAAAACAAGATCTGATATTTCGAAAAGGTAGTGAGGCTTAGTCTCAAGTTCTGACCTTTATAAGGTGACTACAGTTGGCCTTCAGTTAAAGGGGCCCAAAGCTACCAAGTATGTATGAAAATAAAAATCATTCTTATATCTTAATTTAAGTAGATCAAGTACAAGTTACCTGCTTGTAACTCATTCTGTATTAGTAGATACTATATAAAATAATTTCATATTTAGATGTAGAATTAAATAGGTGTATATATATAAATATTTTAAGTTCACAGGTAACAGGACAGAACAGATGTCACACTGCTAAGCAGTCACTCAGACTTGCATGTGGTTAGTTAGGTGTTTCAGCAAAGAAAAAAGGCATAAAACCTCTTTGTGATTTCTGCATGGGAAAACAAAAGACTCTGTGTGCCCAAATGGATCTCTCACTATTTCCTTTCAAACCTGTCATACCCATCTGTTCATAATACACACTTTGGTTATATGATTCTGCTTTTATGTGTGCAGTAGAAAAATCTGATCCGAGATCTTTGTTTTTCTCCTGTGTTACCACTCTTAACTCAGGATGCACTTGTGATCTCTTAAAAATAGGGTTTTGAAATCCTATTTATTTATTCTAGTCTAAAGTATTTGAAGTGCACAGTTCCTCACAGTAAGTTTTACATTATTATAAAGGTGCTTTATTTCCCCCCCCGCCTTGGTATCCATCTTAATATTGGTAAGATTATGGCTGGTTATTTCCTTGCAAATATTAGCACATTACAGAATTGTCTTCATTTTCTTTTAAGCTTTGGCACACTTGAGCTTTACAGCAAAACTTAGCAAGTATATACATATTTTTATATGCTGGAACAACAAAGAAATAGTAGTAGGTTTACTGATAGAAAAAAAATTCATGCTTCAGTGCAGGTGTTCAACTGAGCATTTTCTTCATGATCCTTAATGTATTGAAGTGAATTCTGTGATTCATGTTGTCATAGGTTAAACAGTAGTATCAGTAATGAGTTTCTTGATCCAGGATGTTGTTTTTCTCTGTGGTTCCAGAAAAGATTTTCTGAAGTGATGGAGCTGAACGTTTCAGCTGATTAAAAATTTTCTATTGAACTTTGCTCCTTTAGTCTTAAGAACAGTCTGAAGGTAATGGGTTATCCCGTCCTGTCTGAAGAATCTGTAGGAAAGGTGTTGCCAGTCAAATTTCAGATTTATCTGAATGAGGAAATAAAGGTCTGTGTGCTGTTGCAGGGCTGCAGTCTCACTGGTATGAGGCAGATGGGGTGGGGGAGCTCAGATGACTGAAGTGCTGTGGTGATGGATCCAGGCTCTTTAAAAGGGCCCGGTGGGGAAGGAGAGGAGCAGGAGCTGCCCTTCCTGTAGGGACAGCAGGACTGCTTAGGGCTTTGGCATGGGAGGTGGCTCAGAGCAGCATGGGTGCTGTGGTGGTGGCTGTCTGCCACAGGGTGCATGATCAGGAAGAAGATGAGGCCTTCTTCAGACAACTGGAAGAAGCCGCATGTTCACAGGCCCACATCCTCATGGGGAATTTTAACGTCCTTGGTATCTGCCAGAAGGGCATCACAACAGGGCATGTGAGGAGCATTCTGGAGTTCAGAGTGGCAACTGGCAATCTAGAGCAGGTTACTGAGCAGCTGGCAAGGTGAGACACTTTGCAGGGCCTCAGTTGCCAAGAAGAATTAGTTGGGAATGAACATTGAGAGCAGACTTAAGGAGTCTCCATCCTTAGAGATGTTCAGAACCCATTTGTATATGGCTGTGAGCAACCTGCTGTAGCTGACACTATGTTATGCTGAGGGTATTGTCTCCTCATCCATCCTGTGAAATGTTCTTTTGACAGTTTGGAATAGAACTGGATCTGTTACAAAAGGGAGGTGGTTTAAAAGGACAGACCTTTTAAAAGTCTCAACTGCTTTGCATACAGTTGTATAAAAGTGCTGCTGTTTGGGCTTCTGCCTCTGTGTTCAGTCTGTATGAATGTTTCTTGCATATCAGGGCATGAAGGAGCCTTTACAAGGGGTTTCAGGTGCCTCCTGAAGCTGTGCTGTATATTTTCCTGTTGTCATGCCAGAAGGAAGTGTAGAACCTAGCTCACATTGCTCCAATTAGCTTGATGAAAATACATGCATGGCAGACCAAGTACAAAATGCTTTCCTTCATTTTCAAAAAGTGCTCCTTCTAAGGACATTTAATTATTGCTTGGCCTTTCCATGAACTTATCTTTGAAGGTGGTCTGATTTATGGCTAATCTCCCTTAGGAACAGATCTAGTGCCTCAGATATAATCTAAGACTTATCTGTCTACTAATTTGGTCCTTTTACCACTGTGCTTTTGAATTATTTGTCTTTGCTATTTGGCTAATTAATGCAAGCTTTTAAATTTGCTACGTACAAGTAAATATGTTTTACAGTTTCCATCATGAGAATTTGATTTTCAGTTCTTTAGTTTACTGAGGACCCAGAAATACATGGCATAGCAAAGACAAACAAAAGAAACCTGTCAGAATCAGCTCTGGCTTGATAGCAAAATAAAGTGTGCAATTTCTCTGATCCATTTCGGTTGTTGTTTATTTTAGTATGTGGTTTGGTTGGAGTTTTTAATTTTTTTTTTTTCTCTTAAGATTGTCTTGCAAGGACATGGAACAAGAGTGACTGCAAAATCTCAACAGACTGGAGAGAAAGCCTTTCGCTGTGATTATGAGGGCTGTGGAAAACTGTACACAACAGCTCACCATCTTAAGGTGATGAGATGTAAAATGTGCATTTCTACTTTGAGATAGGTTTTTTTTTTTTTGAAAGGTTATGTGGTTAAAAATTGAGAGAGCCAGTTGCAATGGGGTTGTTCTGTCAAATGTTTATTGGATTGATTTTACAGTAATTGGTGATGCTCAGCTGCGTTTGCTTAGTGTTCTGGATAGATGCAGGTGTGGGGTCACGTTAAGCTGCTGTATTGCCTGCATGCTGAGCTTGTTTCCACCAGCAGTGTCACAGAAATTCTGGAATCCAGCATTCACTTTATGAACTTTACATGGATGCATGATTGTGCAAAAATTCCAGTTTGTGAAATATTTCACTATCATAGTATTAAGTAGGACTCTTCAAAACTGATGTTCAGAGTGAAAAGCTGGAACATGTTTTCTTCACAGATGGCAACTTCCTAATCCTCTTCCCTTTTTTTAAACTAAGTAAAGGAATTACGGAAATGATGAATGGTGTAGGGCTGCTCACATTCCAGCTGAGGCTGAGACAATCCCTTGCTGATGAGGTAACCTCCTCACAGTGCTGCTTTGTCTCTGACTAAATACAGGAGTCAGTGAGTAGTTGGCTTTATGAGTCACTTGCTAAAACGATGTCCTTGCTGTAGAGGTTTCATGCAATATAAGAGCATCATTGGAAGCATTCAGTGGAGTCAAAAATCAGAGTGGGCTCTGAGGCATATTTACCTACTGTCTTTCATATAATGCATGATGGCAAGTCTGCATGTATTTGCAGAAGTGTTTTGTGCAAAACTGACTGGCAGGATCAGGTTAGACCTTGGAAAGAGACATCTTTAGTTTTAGGGAAAACATTGTTGCCATTTTCATTATTTATTCATCAGTGGTATAAACAGACACATGAATGGGAATGTTAGTAATATGAATAAAAATATGTTGACTTTGAGAATGAATTGTTTCTGTGCTGAAGTAACCAGATACAACATTTCATTAAGTCACTGTATTGGATGTCAACAGGTGCATGAAAGGTCTCACACAGGAGACAGACCGTATCAGTGTGAACATCCCGGATGTGGCAAAGCCTTTGCAACAGGTAATCTTTTGCAGACTGGCTCTTCCTGCTTGTTAGTGCTTGTCTGTGAATAAAGTAAGTTTTTAGTATTGCCTTTTTAAACTGCTAAGTAGGTTGGGAGAACTGGAAAAAAAAGTCATCTTTTCAGCTAGTGTAGCATATAGAAAGGACAGAGGATTTAACTCTTGCAGAAGGGGGAACAAGGTGAAGCACTCAACACCTTACTCTTCACCTGTCATCTACAGTCAAGCTAAATGTTAAAAAATAGGCCTTTCTTACCATTAAACTAATAGTGAAAGTTAAATGAGGTGATAGTAGAAAGCTGAACCTGTACCTGATCTTCTGGTCTAAATTTAAAAGGAACTTTATAGAAGACGCTAGTTTAAGTGTTCTTTATTGCATTTGTATCAGAGTGACATCTGTCATGAAGCGAACTCTCCACTTGTACAGATTACTCTGCTCATAAATGATGCTCTCCTTGAGATTGAATTTGATTGTGCAAAATGCAATTATGAGGAATGAAACATGGAAGAAAATGGAAACGCAAAACTTGTTTCAGATTTTATTCTTTTTCTTTGAATGTAAATTAGTATAATGCTTAGAAAAGTTAGGTTCTGTTTTTTAAAAAAAGGTATTTTTAAAATAACTTCTTCTGATCTAATACATTTAATACAACTGCTTGGAATAGAAACGAGCAAAATAAATGCTGATGCAAAAAGTCAAAAGGGAAACAACCACACTTTAAAGGACTGCACCTGAGTTTAACTCCATAGTGTTTGTAAAGGGATCTCAAAACTATGTAATGAAATATTCTCTTCCTTTGCAACAGACTGATGTATGACTTTAAACAGCTGTTTGTTTATAAATACTGTGTTTTTGGTCAGAGCCATTGTACCATTGTAGTTCAACAATCTTTGCCTTGGACAAAGTTCACTTTTAAGTACTGAGTACTCTTTGGTTTAAATGTTAAGAACTCTCCTGCATTGGATCATGAAATTAAGTTTATTTTAGATGTAAAAGTGAATTAATGCTCAGCTTGGTTCACATACTTCATACTTTTAAAAGCATCAAGAACAGGAATTTCAGTTGTTTTGGGGAGAACACGTTAAAATTAAAGCAGATGCCATTTTCTTACAGACTCTATTTTGTAGAAATGTATACATCACTTGTGGGTACAAGTGAAATTCAGGTTCATTTTCTAAAATTGCTGTTTCAGGCTTCTTTAGTTCTTTTCAGAGAGGTGCTGAAAAGAAAATCTTGGTAAAATGCTCATTCCAAAGTAATTTATAGAGGGCGTGATCCAAAGTTCACTTCAGGCTGGTAGACGTTTTGATGATGATGAGTTCCTAAAAGTAATCTTAAAGAGTATGAGTGTCTATGACTGCTCTTGGTTAGCACCTATGCATCTGATTTGACTGCTGACTTCATTAGTGGTGTTGCTTTTCCTATGAGCAAATAATTAAATTTTATTTTGATGACAGTAGTGGGAAGAGGTAAAAACTAGATGGAATGCAGAGCATATGGCTTCCTCAGAAGGCAGAATAAGTATTTGTCCACTTTATAATAATTGCAGTTTATCCTTCTGAAGGGAAGGAGAAGCATTATGGAAGTGTATTTTCTTCAAAAATAAAGAATGAAAGAATATCTAAATTGTTATCCAGAGTTCTGCTGCTCTGCAGCGTAGAATGAAGAGCTTGTGAAGAATGAAAGAGGAAATTTTACTTATCACCATTCCTGATTGGAATGTCAAGCACAGCTTTTACTGGTGATGGTTGACGAGTATCCTAGTTTTGTGCCTATGCTGTGCTAACATCCTTTCTGATCCCCAGGGTATGGGTTAAAAAGTCACGTGCGAACACACACCGGTGAAAAGCCTTATCGGTGCACAGAAGAGAACTGCACCAAGTCCTTCAAGACTTCTGGAGACCTGCAGAAGCACATTCGAACCCACACAGGTACTACCAGCACACATTACTATTTGTTCATTCACTTAGGTGGATTTTTAGTTTTTTCTCTTTCCTCATTCTGTGACTTTATACTTACAAAATCAGCTTGTGTATATTCTCTTTCTGAAGCCCAGTGAGCTCAGCAGCATTCAGCATGGTAAGCATTTACTGCAAATCCAGCATGCTTTTCTTGGAAAAAGTGCTTAAGCATTCACACTGCTATTGCAAATGCACTAACTTTTAGCAGTGCCTCACTTACACTGTCACTGAGTCACTCCTTGCCTTTACAGTTTCATCTGCAGCTGTAACAGAACAAGAAACTTTTCCTCAATAATCTGTCTTGCCTTTTAGAAATGGCTTCAGTGTTCCTCAGTTTTGGTGCTTTAATATAACTCGCATGCCAGCTTCATGAAGGTTGATATTCTGAGCTTGTTATCCTGATTTCCCATCTTTATCCAGCAAAAATAAAAATATAGAAAACCAACTGTTACTAAAACTTGCAAAGGGTGCAAAAAATAAAATCTTTCATGTTGTCTAAAAACATTAAATTGAAAGCCAAGCCACAAATTCTAGACAGCACACACTACACTCTGCAAAACTCTGTGGGTGCACACATGTGTAAACAAGTGTGCATAGTGTCTCCTTTGTGCCTGTGATCTTCCAATAAAAAAAAGAAAAACAACCCTTAAATGTAGGAAGAACAATCTATCACTTGCTAACCTATTCCATTAAATGTCTCTGCTAGAACACTGACAAGTTTTTCCACTGAACTGTCTGAATCTTAGTGAGTCAAGAAGAAAAAATAAAAGAAATAAGGGTTTGGATTTTTTTCAGATTAAAAATTACAATAATATGGGGAGGTGGTGGGATGTAAACATAGGCAATAAAAATTGTAAAAACTCAAGATTACATTAAGATATTTCTGCTTTTTTGGACTTCCGTACACAAAGAGAATCTGTTGGGATTAGTGCTGTCTTGATTTTTAAACATCAGTATGAACATGTATCATGTCAGTTCCAGAAGAGAGCTGTTGATACACACTGCATCTAGACTATGAACTGAAAGGTTTCTGTAGCATGGACAACTTCATTAGCTGTGGGCTGTTTTCTTTACTTCTTTAAGGCCACAGAAGTTGTGTGGTAATTTAATCTCTCTCTGTTTAGCAGCTGAGACAAAAGACTTGAGCCAGCCCTAGGTAACCTACCCACCTGAACAATATTAGTAATAGAATCATAATCTCCCAGCAGTCCAGGGGCCAGAGGCGTCTTAGAATGAGATGAAAGTTGCAGCGGCTCCTTTGTGCAGGTGGATGGAGCAGTGTGCGCTCATGCCTTGTGCAAGCTGCAGCAGTGCACCCGGTTGGAGGCAGGTCTGGGCTCTCCCACTCTCCCACGGCTCAGAAACCTTTCCCTTCCTTTAGTAGGTACATCAGGGTCAGCGCTTTCTTCATTTTCTGTCTGTTTTAACCAAAAGTGACTTCTCCCCCTCTTTGAGTAGAGTCAAGTCTCACTTTGAGTGCCATCAGATGCTTGCCTCGCGTTTCTCCCTGACTTCCCCAGATACACAAATCTGGGATCAGAAAAGCTGCTGTAGAGGGTACCTCGTGCTGCGGTGAGGCAGAGCTTCAAGGCTTTGCCTTTCTAGTGTTGGAATTCTCTGTCACCTGGAAACAGGTCGCTTTGCTAGGAAGTACATTAGAATTTGAAAAGACCCCTTCAAGGACTGGTCGGGTGACATTCCTGCGGGCATTGTTCAAGAGCGATCTGTTTGGTTTCTGGTGCAGGGTCTGTTGCTGGGTGGGGTTGGCTCTGCAACCCTGCTGCTTTCAGACGTGTTTGGGGTCCTGGCTGAAGCGAGGATTAGGGGAGCCATGGTAACACAACACTGAGGCGTATACAGGGAATACACACTGCCTTGGCAGGAAGCTGGAAAACCGTCCCAAAACAGCTGCCCGGAGGAGTGAATAGTAGTTTCCTCTGCCAAGGAGCGAACTGCTTAGGAGTTTCGTGGTATTACTGTCTATCAGGACTTGTTCTTTTATTTTTAAGTACCTGTTGTTGTATCTGTAGTGGCGTTCTGCTCTCTCTTGCTCTCAGATTCTGCCCTTCGGTAAGCAGCACAGTGCGTGGAATGTACTTGGCTCTAGAAGTGGCAAATTACACCAGGACAGCCTGTCAGTGGCTCGAACTTCTCCAAATTTAACCCCCTTTTCTCTCCTTCTCCGTGTGTTTTGATAGATCTGAAAGGTCAGGGTTATTGGAGTATTATTGATGGCCTTGTCTACTATTCACAGTGAAATGGTTTGGTGCAGTGATGTAAGTTGTTGTGCTTAAGTTTATATTACACGAAGAGACTTACTTTAAAAGAACCTGTATTTGTGATTTGCTTTGGTTTGGGGGTTTGAAACTTGAGTTTCATGGCTGCTTCTCTTTAGAAAGTTCATTCTTTTTTAAGGTTAAGTGCTTAATATAACAAGTTTTACTAATCCATGCTTATCCTGGTTATATGTTAAATCATGAAGGTATTTTTTTCATTTTAAGAATTAACAATTGTTAAATGTCAGTGGTATGATACACTTGGTTTGGATAATATATGTATGAATTGGGGAGGTTCTTAAACAGTTCTTAGATTACGGGCAGTGTGGAAGCTAATCCAAGCAACTGAGTTTTTTCTGTACATGTTAAAGTACTAATCTAAATGCTTCATAATTTAGCTTACAGACTGTATGATTTTCCTGAATTTTGCTAGTTTTGGCTAAACTAGAACACTCCACAGTGGCATGTTCATGGTATTTCTGACTGAGGATCTCAAAGATAGAATTAGGTAGCTTTAGGTTCCTACGTTCAAGTCTATGTGTAACTTAGGATTTTCATTCTTTTATAGCTTTTGTGTGTGTACCTTTTCTTGTCTTTTTTTTTCAGGTGAAAGGCCCTTTAAGTGTCCCTTTGAAGGATGTGGCAGGTCATTCACAACATCTAATATTAGAAAGGTTCACATCAGGACACATACAGGCGAAAGGCCTTATTACTGTACAGAGCCAGGATGTGGGAGAGCTTTTGCCAGTGCAACTAATTACAAGAATCATGTGAGAATACACACAGGTATATGAGTGATTTATTGCATTTTAAAGTGGAGTCTGCTTGGGAGAGGCTGTGTCACGCTCCTTGTGAACAATGTTTTGAAAGTGTGTTGTAACTGGGTATAGTCATGTTTATATGACTTGGCTTGAGATTTCTGTTTGGGCTTCTTTTCCCCTCAGCTGAGGATACTTAAGTAGTTAGATTTCCCACCTTGCTGTCAAGGCAGAATAATTCTGGTTTGGATACAAAGTCTTTTAAATTGGACATTGGGCTGAATCCTTAATATGATTCTGGGGCTCGCCTCCCTTGTGAGCTGTTTCTTAAATAAATACCAGTAAAGGACAAGTCTGAGCTTAACTTTGGCTCACTGTTATGAGTCACCCTTTCATCCCAGCTGTGTTTTCCTTGCTGCTGGAACTGTGGTCAGAACTTCGTTTTTTATAGACTGGATGTGAACTTACTTACCCAATTTGATTTTCAGGGTTAATGAGCAGAAATAATAAGTGCAAATTTGAGTATTCTAAAATGTAAATGCCAGCAATAGCCACATCAGCTTGGGAGCATTATGTATTTTATAGAAACACAGAGAAGCTTCACAGAGGGATGTTTTGGATCTCAGGTTGTATTTTTAGTTTACAATGTAATTCAGACACTTGTTTCATTGATTTTAAAATGATAGGTGTTTCTATCTGAAACCATAATTGTCTATACACATGCTTCCTATGGATTTCCTCAGAGCTCTAAAGACTCAAAAGTGATACTAGCCAATCAACATATCTGAACACTGAGGAAAACTATGGGGCTTCCAGTAACAAAAGAACAAAATTCTCAATACAATGACAAACTGAAATTGCAGCTTTCAGCTTGTATCATTCCGCCTTCATCAGAAGGATATTTTAGATGGAATGATAGGGAGGAAAATGGGCCCAACTTGTACTGACAGTAGTTCTTAAAAAGAGACAGTAAGAGGTTGCATTGATAAACTTTGTGAGGTTGAGCTTCTCTGTTGCCTTTGAAATTAAAGTATGGTTGGTAATGAAGGTTTGTCCCTAAATATCATTTGCTGGCAATTTTTCCTGTGCATCCTGAATAAAGTTCTCTTTACCCCTTTTGTTTTCCCGTGCAGGGGAGAAGCCCTATGTCTGTACAGTTCCTGGCTGTGACAAACGTTTCACAGAGTATTCCAGTTTATACAAACATCATGTTGTACATACTCATTCCAAACCATACAACTGCAATCACTGCGGGAAGACCTACAAGCAGATCTCTACCCTTGCTATGCACAAACGGACAGCGCACAACGACACAGAGCCCATTGAGGAAGAACAAGAGGCTTTCTTTGAGCCACCTCCAGGTTAGAATTTCAGTCTTTGAATCTCTTGTTGTAAAAAAAAAAAAAGGGTTGGATGGTATTTTGCTGGGTGTTTTTGATAGCCAAGGAAATTAAAGCATAGATAAAAAGCTGAAGTACTTAATAAAGATATCTTAATTTCTCTGTAAGACTTTTTAGGGTGGTAGGCAACTTGTAAACAGAAATTGCAGGAGTAATTGGCCAGATAATAAACTCATTTATAGCAGTCATGGGGCTAAGGGAGAAATTTGAGTTGCAGTCTCAGCAAACCTGCTAAAAACATGAATGGTGAGAAGGGACCAGAGAGAATCTAAGCCGATTACAACCGACCAGATTTTTGTTAGGGATTTTTCTAAGAGTGTATATATATCTAACTCCATGGCTGGTAACAATCTTTTGTGTGGGAGTAAAGGCTCTGCCTTAAGAAAAGAAAAAATCTGTTTTTGCAGCACAGTGATATGGGCTGGGTTTGCTGTGGTTTAGGGCAGTTTCTGTTAACTGTCTTGAAGGCAGAGGTGAAAAGGAGCTGCTGTGATGCAGTACTCCTCAGAGTATGCTGTTCATGGTATCATGAGTATTGAATCCTATGACTGTAAGGATCACACTGAAGGAAATACTGTGATAGGACAAACACCACTTGTCAAATTGTGGTTTTTAGATGTGCCTGAAGATTGGAAATACCCATACAAACTGTTTTGGTTAGAAAAGATGTTTTGCTACATGTTCATGGGAAACTGCACTGAATGCCTCAAGCAGACTTTCTATATCCTAATTCCTTCTCTTAAAGGAATGATAAGATTCATTTGCTGAGGTTAAACATTTATCAAGATAATGAACTTACTTAAATCTTCACACAAAGGCATTGCTGTGTTCTTCTGGATGTTTGTTAATTAATAACCTACTAAAAAAATTTTCCAGTTGTGTTTGTATGGAGTCCTTTGCATGGAGAGGTTAACATTTAGTGAATAAATTAGAAATGTTTGTCACATTTTAGTATTTGCTTATAAACTAAATGTATAGTTTCTTTATGTGTAGTATTTATGTGTCTTTAAACTCATTGCTAGATGATTATGCCTCCTGTTCTCAAAATAAGACTTTCTGACTTGCTTCTGGTATCTTTCCTTCTTTTATTTTTCTCATCTTTCCACTAAATTTTTCTGTTGGAGTGTTTAAAACCTTCAAACAAGACTGGGACTTAATCCTTGTCATTTGCTCTCCTGGGAGCATTTAGAGTAATGTGAAGTATCCTCTGGCCTTCTTTGTATCCAATAGGTCAAGGTGAAGATGTGCTCAAAGGCTCCCAGATCACCTACGTGACAGGTGTAGAGGGAGATGATGTCATTTCTGCACAGGTTGCTACAGTTACTCAGTCAGGATTAGGCCAACAAGTAGCACTAATATCCCAGGATGGAACCCAACATGTAAGTAACCAGTGTTCAAGTGCTGACAAAACCATGCTGAGAATTGAGGCACAGGTTTACAGCTTCTCCATGGGCTCTCTGAAATCAGTTAGGAGTCTTGATAAATGTTTGTTGGTATCTTAAGGAAAGAAGCTTCTTTAGAGCTGTGTCAGGATATGTTTAGGGTTGTGCCTCCTGTGGAGTACCTGAGTGAAACCACATATTTTGACACGTGTGACTGTATTAGTACAAACTTAATAGTTTGGTCTCTCCATGTTCTCTTTGTCGCTCTGAAAAGGGCTGTTTTAACAACTCTTATATATACAGCCTGTTTCTGAGGTTTCTCACAATTCCCAGATTAAGCTGTTAATATCTGATGGGCATCTTTGTTGTCTTGTCTGCACACACTTTGGGGAGCTGAGGGGTGGGAAGTCTTTTCAGTCCAGGTGCTTCCTTTACAAGCACTTTGGCTGGTAGTGTGCAGTTCTTACCACTTCTAACATAAACTAAAGGATAAGGAAAGCTTTGATACTATCTTCCACTTGAACATTCCTATGGCTGTCTTTTTTTTAAGGTTTTTCATGGATACATACTTTTAAGGATTTCATATGAAATTTCTAGAAGGGGATTTCAGTACAAGCTGTCTTGATTCACTATGGCAATATATTGAAGGCTTATGGGAAAAAGTTTCTATCTTAACTGGCAAGGCAGCTGAAATACCAGTAACATATGAAAGATATATTCTGAATTCAGACTGAAATGAAATATCCAAGGGGCCTGCTATATTGGCAGCTCTGGACATTGCAGCAATACTAAGCAACTGGCATTTTTACCCTCTAAAATGAAGGCCTGCACAAGCCTTGACATAGAATCTTACATTTAAATTACCTTTCAGCTTGACTTCAGTTCTGGGATTTATTACCTTGTAAATCAGACATCAAATTATATATCTAATGCCTTAATGCATTTATACTGGAGACATTAGTAATTTATATCATTAATCTGTTATGGATTGTTTATTTGTGGTTTAAATTCTAAGCCCTCATAGGCCTCTTCAGTATTTCCATCAAGATTAAAGTGTGTCAGGTGGTACAGCCTTGAATCCCACTGACCTCTGTGTAAGACACATGCATAGATAATCTGTTCTGATGTTATTTGGGATATACTCTGGTTAACATGGAGTTTTAGACTCTGGGATGAGGTATGCAACCTCTTTCTTACTACTGAGAGCCATATTCTTTTCTGTAAACAGATAAGTATATCTGAAAGGTCATGAACTGTTAGATCCCAGCCAGTGAGGCAAATGGAACGAGGGCTCTGACTTGAGCAGCTTGCAGTCAAACCCTTCTTTGCCTGAGGAGTTGCTCTGTGTTGCAGGTGAACATATCCCAGGCAGACATGCAGGCCATCGGCAATACCATCACCATGGTGACACAAGATGGCACCACCATCACAGTCCCTGCCCACGACGCCGTCATCTCCTCGGCGGGAACGCATTCCGTGGCCATGGTCACTGCAGAGGGCACCGAGGGACAGCAGGTGAGCACTGTCCTGCACCCCTGTGGCATGGCCCTTTAGGAGCTGCTATCGAATGGGCACCTGAGCCATCACACTTCTGTCATGGATGTAGATTTATCTCAGCAAAGCAGTTTCCAGCACCAGGCCAACGCATTCCCCTCATACATGTCTGATGTGTTCTAGTCCAGTGCTATATATCAACAGATGGCAGAATGTTTTGAAAACAACTGGGCACCAAGAAAAAATTCTGAGGTACCAGTCCAGTAATTCATTTGGGTGTACGTAAAATAAGACCTAGAAATGCTAAACATTTTCCCCAAAATCACATAGTAAATGAATGGTAGAACTAAGAACGGAATCCAGTACGAATGGTTATTTTGCTTATGGCACCGTAATTTATTTGGCATATGGGAAACATTTGTGTAAGTATATAGCTGTGGGATGGTTTTTAATATACAGATAAAACAGCTAACTTTTTAGTACAAATATGATGATATAATCTCTGAGTTAAAATGCATTCTGCTGTTCTAAAATTGTACCACATGAAAATGAAGATACTTATTAATCCCTGTGTAGATAATCACAGGTTTTAGGTGCATTTTATGGAATTGCTGCAGTCCTGAGGATATTTATATTTTAAGAGCTAGGAGATGACTTAGAGAACACGATAATGGCAAGGTTTTTTTTGCACAATACAATTATGCTCCTGAGCGATCCCAGCTTTAAATGTAACTGTGAAGGCAGTGGTGGTACGAGGTGAGGAGCAGGAACAGCTCTGCCATGCAGGTGATTCTCTCCCTTTGTCCTGAAGGTCGCTATTGTGGCCCAAGACTTAGCAGCGTTCCATAGTGCCTCCTCAGAAATGGGACACCAGCAGCACGGACACCATCTAGTGACTACAGAAACCAGACCTGTTACATTGTTGGCTACATCTAATGGGACACAAATTGCAGTACAGGTAAGATGGGGATAAATGCTTTTTTGGAGTGTTTCTTACTTCTAGAGCTAGAGCTCCTAGACCGGTAACAAAATGATTTGAATAAGCCTGGTTTCCCTGAAAAAAAATAGCCCACAACCATTTGATCTTATATTTAAAAGAAAATATAGGGTTAGGAAGAAGAATAAGCAGCATCTAATGTTCCAAATCTAATTGTAGATCTCCCAAAAAAAGGGGAAGGCTGGGGGAGGACCAAACTTCAGGTCAACTGATTTGTTCACGGACTCACAGGTTTTCAGTGAAAAAGTGCTTTTGTTCATCCTTCTGCTTTACATATAGATCTGACATATATAAAGCCAAACTCTCAAGGGTAAATTGCTATGAACTTATAAAATTAGCAAATTTGTTATTTCGACCTTGAAATGCTAATAGCAAAATAGTGCAACAGTTATATAGAAAGATTAATAATCAGAAATCTCTGAAAATAGTGACCTTCTGTTATGTGCCAAACCAGCACAGTACAAGCAGTCTCTGTAAATAGTTCCTCACATTGTTCAAACACTGTCAGGAAAAGGTAATTTCTAGGTATGAAAGAGCTCTTAAGAGCTCAGGTTGAAAGGAATAGTATTAATATCCTTGAGCAGAAACGAGAGATTGTTATTTTACCCTTTGTTAAATGGAATATAGCAAGTCAGATGCTGCTTGAAAGAGCAATGAAAGTCGAGAAGCTCTGAATTCTGAAGTCCTCTCTTTTGAGGTAAGTTGGCAGTAATCAAAACTGCCTGTAAGAGGAACCATGTCAGAAGGCAATTGTTTGCATGAGAGCAAGAAAAAAGTAACTTGCACCCTCAGCAGTGGGTCCTTTGAATGAAAGGAAAACAGGCACTCTCTGCCCAAGCCTCTCCTCTGTTACCAGCAGTGGAGCGTTTTGTAAAGTCTGTTTACATTAATTAAACTTAAAATACACAACTAGAAGAGAGAGAATTCAAAATTAAAATTCTATTGATTATTCCTGAGGGTTTGATTGGCTTTTCTTTTGTACTTTGATACTAATAAATTAATCTGTTTGGTTTCTAAATATGGGTAAAGCCGGTAGCCTGATAGTCCTATTGAAGCCCTAACGAGGTGATAACAGAGGTCTTGATTTGAGTGGCTCCAGAATGTGATATGCAGTGACTGTAAAAATAACAAGTGGTACTTAGAACTGTCCCATTAGGTCAGACAATCTGGTTTTGACTTTCACACTCTCAGACGTGTTTCTCCTGAGCCAGTAAGTAATGGCCAGCTTTACATTTTTTTG
Organism: Oreocharis arfaki; assembly: GCA_013398015.1. Classification (NCBI taxonomy): domain Eukaryota; kingdom Metazoa; phylum Chordata; class Aves; order Passeriformes; family Paramythiidae; genus Oreocharis; species Oreocharis arfaki. Next base: position 253,381 of record VZRR01008583.1, read on the forward strand.
CGAGGTTGAGGTTGTCTTCAGTGTTCCCGTGAACATATTATAAAACTCCATGGATTCCTTCCCAAAATTGTGTCAAGTTGCCTTTATTTAGGGTTGGTTATGTTGCTTCTGGTAGTACCAGATACACTGATGAGCTTGTAGTTGCAGCTACCAGATAATTTCTTCTCTAAACTGTAGAATCAGTGTCACCACAGCAGCTTTTTTATACAGTTGGGATTCTGCAATAAACGTACACTTTTTCTATAAATTCATGTCATACGGTGTTCCAAAGAGCTGACTTTCTGTTAGAGAGTTAAGAAAAATGAAGATGTTTGTTTGTTTTACCAGTGATAAAATGTAATGCAACAGCCACCATGACTTCTGCAAGCTTTTTCTGATCTTTGTAATATCTGCCAAGTTGAAGCATGACCTACTTTGTGGGTCATGAAGTGTGTTTATCATGCAGCAGTTCTTTGAAGCAAATGTATTTGGTAGTTACATAGAAACTCAGTTCAATCTATCAGCAGCTATCTTTATTGTCAGGCTGATTAGATAGCTGCTGGTATATATTACCCACAAGAGGTGTGACAATACTGATCACACTTATTTGGGCTGAAGTATTGTTTGATACCTAGATCTTTGCTCTCCTATCTTTTTTGATGCATTTATTATCCATCTGTAACATTTTGGATTTATTTCTGTTTAAATGTATTTGTTTCAGCTTGGAGAACAACAGTCTCTGGAAGAAGCCATTAGAATAGCCTCCAGAATACAACAGGGGGAAACACCAGGGATTGATGATTAACTTCTAAAACTGCTACCAGAACAATAGAGTGAAAGGTATTTTATTTTCAACCCACAAAAGTCCATGCCAGCAACAGCCCATAAAAACTTTGAAGTCCCCTACTCACTGATACTGTGTACACATTTTATGCAAGAGTGAAGAACATTTTCTAAGTTTTGTGTACATAACCCTTGGAATGGACTGACATCATCTACTTCCAACCGTTGTGTTCAGGAGTATGGAATTAGGATTATACAGTAAACTTCCTTGTTATCCTTTCATCAGATTGCAGACTGGTCTACAAGCAAGTGAAAACTAGAAGTATTGGAATTAATTTTTAATGTCAAGTCCAAATAATGAAGGCATTACTGAAGATTTCAACTGTTTAAATAACCATTTCAGGAACCTTACAAGTAATAAAGGCAACAAAGCCTTTTTAAATTGCATTCCATCAATGGAAAAGTCTTGGATTTTGAGCCTACTACTGTAAATCTTCGTATTTTGATTTGTTTCATACAGATTTGAATACTCTTTAGATTATCTACCCCATCTCATTCATTGTAAATACAGACTGTTAATGCTGGAAGTGCTAATTATATTATGTTTAAATTGGATTATGTACAAAGAACTGGTTGTTCAATATTAAAGAAAGTAAATCTAATGATTTTGTTTCTTTACATATTTTACTTAAGATGTTACTCTCAAATTATTATGCAATAAAATATAGCAAGATTGTATTGTTTAGATAGGATGATATTGTTGTGTGACGTATTGTTTTACTTCTTACTGAGACTGAAGTTCAAATTATTTATTTACGGCCTTGTATAAATTTTTCCAAAGTTTATTTATCATAAACTTAATTTTTTGACATTACTTTTGATCGTAATCTGCTATAGTGTATTAAGCAAATACTGGTAATAGTTATTTCAGACATTCTAAAACACTACGAGAGTGATTTTCACTGAAAGGTGAAGTTACCCATTTTCAAGAGAACTATTTTCAAATGGTGCATTTGCAGCAAAAGTACAAGTATTAATAGTCTATTTTCAACCGTTCTGAGTGCCTGCTGCTACCATTCAGTACCTAGGATGTGCTGATAATCAGTGCTTTTGAAAATCAGGACACGAGTTACTAGAAAAAGGATTAATGATGATATAAGTACAATGCTCCTTTCCAGTTATCATTCTGTAAAGGAAGAAGTCCATTGTAGATTTGTCTAACACATACAGCAAAATGTAACTTCCAATTTTTTTTCTATGAAGAAGTGTTTTTACTCTTGTCTTCTTAGCAAGCTGGTTAAGCAATTTAAAATTTTTTGGCTTCCTGGAAGATTCAGTGCTTATTTTAGATTAGTGTCAAGAGCACTTCTGAAACTGAAGCCTCACCTTTTGCCTTCTCAAGGGAAGGACTGAACATCCTCTGGACAAAATCTTTATTAAGGAATCCCAAGTATTGTGAGGTGCACATCCTACATGAAAAAATGAAGTCTATGACTAAGTCCCTGGAGGTGTTTGACCTCAGAAAGGCCAAGATTGAACAGAATGAGCCGATTTATTGTGAATTACTCTATCAGTGTGGGTTGCAGCCTTTTAAGTTTTCTACACGGAGGCCAACTGTAAAGTGCAGTGAGAGAATACAGTACTGTGGGATACACGGGCACAAAGCAAAGGCTATTCTCTGCATAAATTACAAAGTAAAACTTGGAAACATTTAGGTTGTCTGTAACTTTTGTATAGGATTGAGGTTGCTTGCTCACTTAGGTGCCAGTTTTCCTGAAATGTTGTAAATCTTGATATCCCATGGAGATAAATGTACTATGCAAGGAGGATTAATTGCCTGTCAACTAGATCAGTTTCTTAGTACTTACCACCTTTTAGAAATTAAAGTTGTATCATTTGACATGAATGTTCAAGGTTTTTTTTTTTTCTTACATTTCATTGCTAATAGTTTCTGGAAACGGTGGCTGGAATGGTGGCTTTGACTTAGCAAGGAAATAACTTCAGTTCTTACTTCTTCTCACTTCCCAGGACATTTTTTGACCACTGTACAAATGTGAGTATTCTTTCTCTTTCATACAAGTTGGTTTGCTGCAAGGTGTTCATTCCCAACCAGCTCAGTCAGGAAAACTGTAGTATTTTTTAAATTATTTCTGTGACTGTTACCTTACCAGTTACTCTTGCAAAACTCCCAGGTCAAAGGTGGTGCTTCCATGTTTTGCTAGCTACCTCTACAAAGGAAAACTTACTGAATAAATAAGGTAGAGTGACTTAGACTGCTCAGTGTGCCAAGTGAAGCTGAGGTGATTATGTGTGTCTTAGCTGCAAGGCCTGCCTTGATAACAGACTTATCTTAGGCGTGGAGAGACCTTGGTGATTTTTCCCTCCTGCTTCCATTCAGCCAGGAGTGAAAGGAGCTGTTTTGGTAAGCCAGTGCTGCATGTTGGCATTGGAAGGTCCTGCAGTGGAGTTTAGACAGGACAAGATCGGGTTAGATAGATAGGAAAACTGGCAAAAAGCATTTCAGGAGGAGGAAGCAAAGAATATGACAGGACTGGGTGTTTGGCAGTAGAAATCTCTATACTGTACCCACAAATTTTACCCCCCTTTTGAAAATTGTCTCAAAGGGAATGCTTTGGCACACTAGGAAGAAGTAACTTGTAAAAGATGAACCCTGTAAAATAAATCAGCTCAGTATATCACTGTCTCTTACAGACTGACTCCCACATTTCCAGTCACAATCTTTCTCTCCTATTTGAATTCCAGGCCTATACTAATTCTCCCCATAAAGGAATAAGCCCAAAGTCTCTCCAGATCTCACAGCCAACTTTTCCCTTTTAAGTATTTCTCCAGTTTTTGCCTTTGGTGGGCTTTGCTTTACCGTAGTTTAGTGCCTCTCCTGATAGAAAAAGAGGGGATTATTTTCGGTGCTCCAGGCTGCTGACCTTTTGTGCCAGACACACTCTGCATAACAACAGGACGGCTTTCACCCTGAAGGGCTAATGGTTTTCATAAGAGTAAATCCCGCTGTAAACAGCCCTCATCCCTGCTGCCGTGATTAACCCCAGCTCAGCTGACCGATACCGCAGATCCTGGGTGTGAGACGGGCACGTGGTGTCTGCTCAGCACCCAGGGGAAGGACGGGGCTCCCAGACCTGATAAACAGCGGCTGAGCTGGGAAGGCCGTTCCTCCTAAACTTTGCTCTAGTTCCTGACCTCCTAACCCCTCAAATACTGCCGGGATTTGTCTGACTGGCTGCTCTGGTTTCTGCGAGGATAGTGCTGTGGCAGAGAAATCCCTCTGCATTGCTGTGCTCTTCCCAGTGCGCTCGGGGAGCCTTCCCCAGGGCCAGGAAGCCATTTAATCGGTGTTTAGCCACCAGGGAAAGATGGTGTGGAGTAAGGGTCTGATCCAAAGTGTTTCTGAATCGGGCAACTCCAGCTCTACAGCTGTTGAGGTTTGTCAGACTCTACACCTTAAGCTGACCAAGACGCAGAAGTGCCCTAAAACAAACCTGTTCTGGTCACTCTGAGTTTGTCATTGGATGGAAACAAATTTACTGTAAAATTTTCTGTTTAATTTTCAAACAGCACAGGTGAAATTTCACTAATACTTGAGTGGCATGCAAACTGGTTTTCTTAAGCAGTAAGGTGTTAAGAGACTGGAAATTACAGGTAACTTGTGTCCTGTTCAGCTATTAATTTACAGTTGTTCGAAGCTCTAAAAAAATGTATTTATTCAGCATGCATTTTTTTTGTCTTAAAGAAAATGGAGATTGCCTTGTCTTTGCAGATGCATAAAATCAAACTCCAACCCCTTGTTTCTAATAAGGTACTCCTATTTTTTTTTATTTGTGGAGTATATATTTGAACACCATTTTCCCAAAAGTATCCAGTGCTCTATTGATAAAAACCTTCTAAAGCATAGACACCTATGGCAACAAAACAAAAACCAAGAGCCATTTTCAGTTCTTTTGTTGTAGATAGTAAACTGCACTCACACTGAAGCACAGAAGCATTTTTCCTTGTTGTGTTATGTGTATTACAAAATATCCCATCAGTTTGGCATTCCTTTGATTCTGTTTTTCATTCTGCTGGTGAAGTTCACTTGCCAAAGGAAAATCTAACAATCTCGTTAGGCCATCACCATTAGCACTAAGTGGTTGACACCTTACCCTATCAGGAATAGGGTGATAGCAGACTTTTTAACTGAGGGTTATATTCAAAGCAGACTTTAATTATCCCAATAAACATGCAAGCTTCTATCAATGATCCCAATAAACATAGAAGGCTGTATCAACAAGTGAGCACTTGGTCCTACACAGTCTGTGTATTTATCTCTGCTGGAAATGTGACCCCCTTAAATCCAATCCATCTCAGGTTCTAAAACAATAAGAGATTTTCTTTGGGTTATTACTGTTCTGTGTAATTAATTATCTGCAGCATTTTGCTCAAAGGAATGACAAACCATTTACACTTTCAGGGCACAAGTAATTGCGTGGAACTTTTCATGTAACAAAAAAAGTCTCTTATGTTGTCAAAGCCCCCAGTGTTTTACCCTTTCTTTTGTTTAAATCCATCGTCAGCCTTTAGGTTGATTGGCTGCTGCTTTTTACTTGTTTCTCAAGAGACTTTTAGACTCTCCATCACGTTACTGCTTGGTTCTTTAGAATTTGCTGAGAGGTTCCTGAACAGGCATCCTAGTGAGGCAAGACAAGGAAGAGAGGCTGACTTCCCAACATCTGGCAGGTCTGCTGGCATAACAGAAACTACCACATGGATGTAAAAAGCTCCTGGAAATATGACAATTGTCCAAAGCTACATCTCCAATGAGCTTTTTTCTCTGGTGTAGGGCTAATTCAGATTGGAATATAAGTTGTAAAGACTGAAAAATCAGAAAGTGCAAGAATGGTTTGTGGGACAGACAGGATTAGCTGCTTTTTGTTTTTAAACAGATACATTCAAGATAGTAAGAAACAGATTTTTTTTTAATCTTTTTATCTGTATGCCTAAAAATGTTTGTAAAATGTCTTCCCTTAAATGATGTGCATAAGAGATTATTAGAAGAGTAGTAGTAGATTTGAAAAAAGGCTGAGTACCTCTTTTATGGTTTTGCATGTTCCCTGAAGGAGGAAAAGGGAACAGGTTAGTGATACAGGTAAATTAGTAATGTTGTGACTACTTAGCTTCTCTGCATTAGACATTTTGAGGTTTTTAATTGCTGGTACAAAATCTTCCTATTTTGATTATTATAACTTGGCCTCAACAGAGGAATGAGACGTTCTAATTGTACCTGTTTCAGTCATGGCAAGCATTCTGTCTCTTCCACTTTTCAGATGTTTTGGAGGAAATTTCTTACCTGAATACAACTCTCAGGAATAGATTGTTTTGCCGTTTTCTTGTTAAGCAGATTTCAAGCGTTAGGAGGCAGATTTACAAGCAAAAACGGAGTCACTAAAACTGTCAGGAGTGTGTGCTCTCATAGTCATAGAGAATGACTGAATTGTATGTGACTGCTTGGCACAACCTGTACTTTTTTAATGTACTTCGTGCATTTTACCTTCTGAGTACCTTCAAATCTTCCCTGAAATTCCTAGATTTTGGATCCAGAAGCTGTTGTTTACTATGTGGAAACTGTGATGCTGTCAAATTCCCCTTTCTATCCTCTACTTTGTTCTCTTGCTGTTATTATTTAGAGTTCCTGGGTGAATACATCCCTGTGAAATGTTCTCTCTGCCTGCAGACTATAGACTAAAAAGAGAACAAGGACTGGCAGCATCAGCTATTGGCATGTCTTTGGATATACAAAGTCCATTTTTGATGGGAAACTCATTTAACTCTGGACCTTGTAATTGAAGAGAAAGAGGTTGCCAGCTAACAGCAGCTGTTAGCAGCACAACCTCAGATAAAATAATCTTTAAACTGCTCACCTTTAGGCTGTCAGTGGCCCAGAGACATCTCCCACTTGGCAGACTCCCACTAAGACCTGTTGTCCCTGTACATGCCAAGTCTTGTGTGAACACTGGAATGCCACCACTGGCACTGGTGATAAGCACACTGGTCCCTGGGTATCTGCTGAAAACCAAGATAAAAGCTGGGAAAACAGCAAAGATCTATCTCTGCTCTCAGTTCTCCACCAACAGCCTTGGCACAGGTGGCTGTAGTGTTTCTGTTTTTCGTAAAAGCAACTTGACCTTCTTCCTCTTCTGCTTTTTCACTCCTTTTATGTCTCTCAGGATAAGGTATATCATAATTCATTATAAGGTGAATTATGCTGGCTGATGTAGAACGAGTTTCAGGCAGATTTTGGCAGAACTCTTCCAATTTGATGGAAGTGGTTTTGGAGGATTCCAGATGAGCTTGCAAGTGCAGGAATCCTGTCAAGATGGCAATGCGACTGCCCTGGCAGTTCTGACAGTCAGACAAATTGGCTATTGTTCTATTTCTTCCCCATTCATCATTATTTGACTTCCCCTGCTACCCACAGAAGTTGGAAACAATGGCTTCCTTGAGCTTGAAAACTCCTAGTTAAAGGCAGCTGCTAGCCTGTGAGTGTGCTGCCCCAGATAAGTATTTCTGGCAGCAAAATCTTCAGCACACCATAAAAACAAGTATTATAAAAAGAAAAGCCAATTTTGCAAATATATCCTGAAAACTGTTAAACCACCCAAATTTGTAGGAGTATCAGTCAGGCACTGCCTAGACATCAGTTTGTGTGCTGTGACATCTATTTGAAGAATGAGGGCTTGAGTCTGCAAGATCTGTAGCAGCTCAAAGGTGCAACTTAATCAGCTTCAGAGAATTTGGGATGGTTTGGCTTGGAGAGTGTGGCACAGTGGAAGCCTGCAGAGCTCCTCCTCGCTCAGCTCTCTTCCTTCTGTGGTGATGTCCATTGCTCAAGTGCTCTCTGCGAGGGGAATTTGCTCTGTGGGGCTCTTTAGCCAGGCTGCTCCTGGGGCTCCCCATGCTAATTACAGGTGTCACAGGGGAGCAGAGTCCCACACTCAGGCTGGGCAAAAATCATCTCTTCAACACAGCTGTTCACGGTCCCGTCAGACCTATAGCAAAAGAACAACCGATGCAAGTTCAGAGCAGCACGTACGTAGAGCCTGTGAACCCTTACATAGCAGCTGTGTATTTTGTTAGCTACATATTTATTCAGTACTTCCCTTTCTTAATTGCTTTCAGATTGGAAATAAATTTTGTTTTAAAATCATTGCGTTACTGTTGTTTCCTTATTTCTCTCGTCCTTTTTTTCCTTTCCTCTCCTATCTGTCTTCTCTTCTGAAATACTTTCTTCTCTGTACAAACTCTGAATTGTTCCACTTGATTTTGTCCCACTAAACTGTTCCAGTGATTAGTAATTAATTGGTTAAGCTCAATTAAAACAGGGCTTCTGAACTTCAGTTTGCCACTTGCTGTCACCAAATACTGTGTCTGTAGATTCCAGAAAGCATCACTTGTATTAAGGTGAGTTTGGGCAGAAAACTGCAGCTTTGACATTGCAGGGGGAGGGATTTATTGAAAGCTTACAGTCTTTAAACTTTTTCAAAGAAAAGGAAACTTCATGTATGACTGAAACAAGCCACAGATAGTGGCTGGGAAGTTTTGAGTCACTTTGTAAGAATTGCTTTGCATCTCCCTCTGTGGGCTCTGAATGGAGAAAGAGGAGGAGATTGTATTTTTAAATAGCCTTCTCTTACATCATCTGTTCTAAAACTTGAATGCTTCAGTTAGTACTTGCTATACAGTGCGTCTCATTTTTAAAAATGAATATTTTTAATGGGATATTATTGTGATTCTACATTATTGCACACCAAGTGTGTTTACACTTGGCTTGATGTAGCCCTATCTCTGTCACACTTTCACAGGTTATGTTGGCTACTTTCAGTTTTCTGAAACTAGTCTTCAGTTGTTTTCTCCAAAATGCAAATCCCAAAACGTGTGTTCCTGTGGCTCATCACTGCTTGTTCTGAAGACAGGAGAGCTTTCTGCAAAGAAATGGGTATTTCAGACTGAAGAGGTTAAAAAACGAGGAATCGCTAGCTGAGGTGGAGTATGGGACACTGACTTCGCTGAGGGTCCGAGGTGCTGCTCTCGTAGGAGGGTGCCATGGGCAGCACAGGAGGATTTGTCTGCCGGGCACGGAGGGGGAGCTTTGGGGACAGGCCGGAGCGGGGCTGGGCTGCAGCGTCCGAGCATCCCAGTGCGCTCAGCTCTGAGAGGTGCATCCTGGCACTGCCTGCATGTCCAGGGAATGCTGTGTGTGCCTGGAGAGCCTGGGGAAGCAGAGAGGAACCCAACAGGCATACTCAGCTGGCTTGCTTTGGGTTCTTTACGACTCCCGTGGCTGGAAAAAACCTCATTTTTTTCATGTTCTTTGTTACCCACGGTGTTCGTTTTAAAGCGATTTGGTTCAGAAGAGAGAGGGGCAGGTTTATTTGTTGGGTGTTACCAGACGGAAAACGAAGCCAAGAGGCAAAGTGGTGGCACCTGTAGGGAGACGCGTCTGGTAAAACAGCATCCACCATCCATCGCCTTTGGTGTGCTGATACCGAGTCCCTTTGGAAGTGTCTTACAGGAGTGAACAGCACGGGCTGCGCTGAGGCTCCGGCGCTCCACTGCCCTTTAAACCACGTGCATCAAGTTACTGGAAGTACATTAATCTGTTTGGTTGCGCTTAAAAAAGAAAAAGGCGTCTTAAACTGGCGCAGAAGGTGCTGTTATTATGTTATTATTATATATTAAATGCTGTATTATTATTATTATGGAGATTTTTGCGCGCTCAGTTATAGCAACCCAACGGGAGCAAGACCACGTTGCAGGGGAGCGGCACCCTCGCAGGGTGGCGCGGTGTTCCGGAGCTCCCCGAGCGGTGTCCCCGAGCTCCCCGGGCCGGGCAGCGCGCTGTGCCCGCTGACCGGGCGCTGCTCCCGGCGCTCCCCGAACGGCGTCTCGGGCCGCTTCCCCCTGCCCGGGCGGGGCCGCCCCGGGCTAAAATGGCGCCGGGCGCGCTCCTCACGGCCGGACACGTCCGCGCGGCCGCCTCGGGGCGGGGCCCCGGCC